>QRFJ01001397.1:94027-223010 GCA_006176705.1 Cocos nucifera | reverse complement strand
TCTGAACTTTGAATTTCTGTTACTGCTGAGTCTCTATGCAGAGTCAGGCTCAGTTATTGTTGTGGAGCAACTTTTTCAAGAGAAAATTTTTTTGAAGAAGCGAAGTCGGAGAAGTTAGAGTGGCATGGGTGGAAGAAGAAGAAGCGGTTCAAAAGAGGGTGTTTGAGAAAAAATTTTTTTTCGATTGCACCAGATCTAGAAGTGACTATTCTCTCTTTACTTCGAGTAGCTAAGACAGAAAGAGGAGTTTCTGGAGGTTGTATATATGAATTATTTTACGGTTTCTATTACATTGTTTGTGATTGACTCATAGTCTAGTTGCTAACTATGCACTTCTTGTAGAGGTTTGAGAGATAGCAGGAGCGGGGTGTAGATGTTCCTAACGTCGAATGGCAAGCCGTTGCAGTTGTAGCTCATTGAAAATCTATCCTCTTCGATTATCGTTAGATTGATCTATTCTTAAGTTATTTTATAGTTGCAGTAGCAAAATTTGATATTCTTTTCTGTTTATATAGAGACTATATAATTGTTTTCTTAAGGACATTGTAATTTTCTTTATACAAGAAATATATACAAAGTGATTTCTTATATTTTCTATCAGTTCTTTGTTTTCTATTTTTATATTTGAAGAAAATTGATGCCACAGTCAAGCCGATCTTAGTAGTCTAACGATAGATTCTTTGCCCCTTAGGTGTCTATGTGAAATAGATACAAATTGAGAAATTCGATATGTCCTTGGACTCTTGCGATTTATTCTGATTTGTATCATCCTTCATGCACAATGACCACTTTTCTTTGTGGCATGGAAAGTGCATAGACTTGTGTGCCTAGTACATATTGACGTTATGTAGATATTTGAATGTGCGATTCAAGTATTATGTTATTTCAATCATCTTTTCCTAATCTATTTGGTTATGGGTATGTGTATTTAATGTAATAAGGTTCTGAAGTTTTTGAAAGGTTCCAACAAAATTCAGACTTGAGTAGAACTACATAAAAGATCCATTAAAGGTTCTATCGTCAGTCGGTGATGGTGATACTTGTCAAAAATTCCTTGGCATATCTTAGGGAATAGATAGATCACCAATGACCCACTGAATACCTTAATCAATTGTAGTTTCAGAAATGTGAAACAGCATTATTAAGATATTGTGTGTCATTGATAGTTTCACAGGCCTTTCTGGGCTTTTTGGGAATCAGTTGATGACGTGCTCTTGTATTTACTGAATAAGAATTTCTCTAAACCATTCCTATTTACTGAATAGATGATTCCATGCGATTACTGCTGGTAGAAATCAAGTCTTGAGTATCTCAGAACTCTTGGATTTCCAGCCTATCAGAGACATAGTGGACAATTAGAGTCTAGCTTCCTTTAGAGCGTCGATTCTATTGGATATCTTAGAGTGTACTAGGTATTTGATTTCATTCTTTCAAGATTATAATTGTTGTGGTGACGCATTTTCTTGAATAGTTTATTCAGATGTTGAGATTGGAAGGTAGATTAGGCTTGGAGAAAGTCTCCTAAGAGCCACGGCTAAGGAACTATGGTAAGTCCAATCAGATTAAGCCAAACCTAACATACCTCTCACCTACGTAGATCAATAGAATTTCATCCCTCCTGAAAAGGCTATTAATGTTATGTTGGATAAATACCCGCTGCATGCGCAGACCGGCCAACGCTAGCCATGTTAACACGTAGCTGCTGAAGAGGCGGGGGCCTTCGACGCCAGTGCGCCAGGGGCCGGAGCCCCTAAGCGGAAGCCGAATGCCTAGGGACGACTTCCCACCGCCAGTCGAACTTCCTACGGCGCCGAAGATCCTGGACTCAGCGGCTGACTTCTTCAGGAGAACGGGATCTCAGCGCCCGTTCGCTCCAGCATCCGTCCCAGGTTTTTCCCTGCAGACCGAACTCCTCAGCGAGCCCTGGCCGAACAATGCCGACCGAAGCTCACACTTCAACTGGCTGCCGAGCTCCTTCGACCCCAGCAGGCGAATCCTTCGGGCGACTCCAAGCGGCCGAGCTTCAAATGAGTCCTCCTCACGCGGCCGAATCCTAGACGGCCTGGCGAACCAACTAGAATTGGAAGCCGCCAAAGTCATTTCAACTGGCTGCGAGCTCCTTCGAACCTACTCAGCGGCCGAACTCATTCGGGCCGACTCCGAGGTACCGAAGCTTCAATGAAGTTCTAGGCGAACTCCTCAGCAGTCGTCACTGGGCCGAACCCGCTCAGAGGTCGCCTCATCAAATTCAGGACCACCGAAGCTCCTTTAGAACTTCGAGTTTCCAAGCCTCAGCCGAGACCCAACAGCCGGCCGAAACCCCAGACGGCGAAGCTTCAAACTCCTCAGCAGCGACACTCTCTGGAGGACGAGCTTAGCTCATTCCTATGCAGACGCTGTGGGAGCCCGCCTCTCCCATCTTCCTCTTCGGGAGCACCGAACTCCCCCGAACAATGGGACCGACAAGGCTTCAACCCTTCATTCGGCAAGCTCTGCAAACCATTACTAATTCAGTCAGTCCGCCGCACGGGCAGATAGCGACCACTGCCAGCGGCGATGGCTGTTCACCTCAATCCGCCGACCGGCCAGTGGACTGACTCGACCGAAACTCGAGCGGTCGCGCACGCCGCTTGCAGTTGTCACATCAAGCCATGTGCGGACACTCTCTGCCCGACGCACAAGCCCGTCACCATCACTGAGCTCCGCTATTAAAAGACCCCTCCCGAATTTACTAAGGCTAAGCTCTCGGGAACTCTCGACTCTCTTAAGCTCTCCCCAATCTCTAGCCCGTAATCATTACGGGACACTTCCATTATGTTGGTCGGAAGCTACTGACCGTCGGAGTCTTGACCGGAGCCACACCCCACGGTTCCGGGCGGGAACTTCGTTTTGCAGGTTCCTGCACGACGCGCCAACAGCGTCCGATTGCGGCGACCTCGGCCGGCGATGATTTTGCCCACAGATTGGCGCGGTTGTGGAGAACAAGGGATTGAACCTTCGAGTTTCACCTTGTTTCTTTAAGGAGTGTCGGCGCATTTCCCTCCCGTGGCTCCGGATTCTCTCTCCTCTTACGCTATCCTCTCTGGAAGAGGAAATGAGCCACCCAGAGGGCTTCGCGCGGCGCTCAACGGCTTCCGCGGCTCGGATCCCCTCGACCGAGTCGCTTGTCACCTGCTCGGCGCGGTTTGACTCAGCCCGTCCATAACCGGCAAGTGGAATACGGAATATAACCAGCTATCCAGCCGTTCGCCGGTTTCACACGGAGCGGTGCGAGGCGGTGTGTGCACTCGACGAAGTCCCGTGCAGCGCGACCGCGCGGCTTCAGAGCTCGAATCTGATCCAGTCGGACGCGACGGCCTGGGCAGCGCCGACCTTCCGATACCGGTTGGACGAGGCGGAGGAGGGAGGCCCTTGTTCGGACTCATAGATCGACCCACGAGGGTGAAGCCTCGCACCCTTATCACCAGAGAAGCCTTGGAGATCAGGACCAGGAGACCTGCTGGGCCAAAGGGCTCTCGGAATGAAACCGCGCGAACTTGGAAGACTTCGTCCCCTCACGTTATAGGTGACGACGTTTGTGCAGACCTCCTTTCTCGCAGAAAATCCATGCCAAGAACTGTTCCACCGACTTCGAGCTCCCTTCAACTGGAAAACTACGATGGACTTCTGATCCGGTTGATCACCTGGTGGCCTTCCGGGCCTGATGCATGCTTCACGCGCTATCAGATGCCGTTGCTGTGCGAGCATTTCCGCTCTACCTTAAAGGGAGCGAGGAACTGGTTTACTCGGCGTTGAAGCCCAACACGATCTCTTCTTGTCGGCAGACTGAGCAGTCGGTTCGCGCCCAACTTATCAGCAGCCGACGACCGAGCGGGTTTCAGATTCCCTGTGAGCGGATCAAGCAGGAAGCAGGGGAACCATCGGATTCGTCACTCGATTCACGCCGCCGGCATTGGATCCGGGCATGGACCAGTCTGTCGCGATGGCGCACTTTAAGGGCGGCTTCAGAAAAATAGCTTGCTGTCTCTCTGGAAAGGTATCCCAGAGGATCGCGACCTGCTGCTCGAGCGGGGAATATGGCCCGGGCGGGAAGCCTTCAAATTGAAAGAATTTAGGAGTCGTCAGACGGGTCGGGGAGATAATTCTCCGGTACCGGACCTGAAGCAGAAACAAAGATCGCTAGGGCGCTGCGTAGCCAGACTACCAAGAGGGGCAACCTTAAGCGCGTCATTACCATGGCCCCCTGGAAGATTGGATGCATCGCGATTCGCCGTCTCCAAGCCAAGAGCTTGCACCGAATTGAGGAGTCAGCAATGAGAAGGGTGCGATCCACCCGAACTTATTGCCGAAGAAACTGCGGAGGAAGTCAGCCTTAGAGGAGGAGCCCCATCGCCGCTAAGAGAGAAACGAGAGAGCAGTGAGTTCCCCCGCTGAAGCGGAAATGAGTTCGACGTAGGGTAGGCCGCCACCTATTTGAGCGGCAGCGAGGAAGCTCCGACAAAAAAGTATGAAGTCTCCCGAGGAAGTTCCGGAAGTGGACAGTGTCTCGCACACAGTAAAGGGCCGAATACGCCTCGAGAATGTACCCAAAGGAACCGCCTATAAAGTGTTCACTGAAGCGGACGAAGTTCGGGCAGAGAAAAGCCCGAAGTCCCCTCGAGCATCGTCCGACAGAGCAGCAGGAAGTTCTTCCACGGGGAGTCGCGTGGGAGAAGAGGAATGAACAATTCGGCTCGAGAAAGAACCAGGTCACCCCAAAGTCCAATGATCGAGGTAAACTTTGAAGCTTCGGTGGAAAGCCGAACTCCTCAATCGAACCTGCCAAAATAAAGATTCGTCGATGGCAAGACGGAACGAACCCCTCCCGGAGGATTCCGCAAACTCGGACCCGCTCCTCTAAGCTCGAATTCTCGGAAACCGAGAGCCAACCCGCTAGACCTGAAGGATACGGCCTCTCCAACATGTGCGATTCAAGGAGAAATCGGCTATAGGCACTGCCGTAACTGACAAAGGTAGATAGGTTGGCCGTCCCGCCGGCGTCGTCACGCCACCCCGGGAGGATCTAGGAGCTAGGCTACATCGTGATTGTTCACCCGAGCGACAAAGTCAAGAAGATGGTCCAATAATTATGAAGGCCGAGAGGAAGTAGAGGGGTCGTTCTGGGACGGGAACTTGCTGCTCGAGGGAGCTCGAGGACAACACCCCGTCGACCCCTCAACCGAGACGGCGCGCTGGTCCACGACTTGCCTTCAGGTAAAATCCCCCTCTTCACAATTTATTTCTGGATGCGAAATTCTAGCGATGACAGAAAGGACGACAGTCGGCCGCGTTGAGGACAGGAGGAGACATCGTCCTAGCGTGAAGCAAGTCGAGGACCGCACAAAGGACGATGGGGGAGAAAGAACAAGGCAAATTGAGCGCGGTCTCTCATGTTGCCCACAGCCGCGTAGTAGGAAACAGGAGGAGACCGTCCTAGTGGGCAAAGTCGAAGACCCCAATCCACAGAAGGACGGAGATGGGGGTTAGAAGCAGAGGCGCGTCCTATGTGCCCCCACAGGGCTAGGAACAGGAGGAGACCTCATCCTAGTGGAAGTCGAAGGCCGTCACAAGAGGACGGATGGGGAGAAGCAGGGACGCGTCTCTGTGCCCCACGCCGCGTTTGTGGAACTGGGAGACTCGTCCTAGCCGTTGAGCAAGTCGAGGCCCGTCCACAAGGACGGGCATGGGGGGAGAGCGGGACGGGGTCCTCATGTCACAAGCACGGCTAGGACAGGGAGAACCTGTCTTGCAGTGAGCAAGTCGAAGGCACCGTCCACAAAGGACGGAATGGGGGAGAAGCCAGAGGACGACGGTACTCATGTGCCCACAGCCGGCTAGGAACAGGAGGAGACTGTCTGGCGTGAGCAAGTCGAAGACCCGTTCACGAAAGGACGGCGATGGGGGAGAGCGAGGACGACGGTCCCCGGATGTGCCACCCCAGTCCGGTTAAGGAACAAGAGGAGAACCTGTTACGGAGCAAGGTTCAGGCCTGCCACAGCGTCTCGCAGCTTACAATACGGAGACGAGGTCTCTTCGGACCTCGCTTCAACTTCGGGTGTTCAGCATCAGGGGAGACGGGATCTCCCAAGCGGATCATACCTTGACTGCAAACCAACGAGGAAGTCTTCCCGAACCGACTTTCGGTTGATGAAGCGATGTCACTCCGCCCTGCCACGGGGGCGACTTGACTCCGCCTCACGTCGGCTTCACCATTTTGGCTGGACGGTCCCATTCCCAACTCAACACGACTGAGTGAGGTCCCCAAGCCTTTCAGGCCTCACGTTCAGCGTCAATCTTGGCTGGATGGGACCCCCCGAGCTTCAGTATGCGGAGCACTGTGAGAAGACTTCGGCACTCGTCTGTTTTTGGTACTCCCTTCCTTCATTTTTGATGTGCGAGTGGGGGGGCTACTTGTTGGGGTAAATCCCGCTCCATGACGAGAGCCCGGCCCACGTCAGCGCCATGTAAACGCTTAGCTGCTGAAAGCTTTTTCAAGGACCCAGGCCAAGGCGCACAGGCCGAGCACCTAAGACGGCACACCGAACTTCCTACGAGACGACTCCACCGCCAGCCGACTCTTGGACGGCGAAGCTCCTTTGGACTCCAAGCCGGATAGGATTCTTTCAGGGAACGGACACTCACAGACACCGTTCGGCCAATCCGAGCTCCTCCAGGTTTTACCCTGCAGCCGAACTCTCGCGAGCCCTGCCGAACAAATAGCGACGAAGTCATTCAACTGGCTGCCGAGCTCCTTCAAACCTGATCAGCGGCCGAACTCCTTCAGGCGACCTCAAGCGGCCGAGCTCAATGAGTCCTACTTCAGCGGACCGACATCCTAGCGAGCCATGGCACGAACCAAATAGCGACCGAAGTCCTTCAAACTGGCCTGCGAGCTCCTTTCGCTTCTAGCGGAGCAACACATACCGAAATCTTCGGGCGACTCCAAGCGGCCCGAGCTTCAATGAAGTCCTATTTAGCGGCCGAACTCTCGCAGGTGTCACTGGGCGAACCCCTCAGCGGTCGCGCTCATCAAACTTTCGGCGACGAGCTCCTAACCGAACTTCGAGTGTCCAAGCTCAGCCCTGCGCCAACAGCAGGTCAGAACCCGCGGCCGAGCTTCAATCCTCACAGTCGAATCTTCTGCGGACGAGGCATTAGCTGATACTTCTTGCAGCGCTGTGAGCGAACTCCCTCCCATCGTGTCATCCGTTCGAGAGCCCGACTGCCCCCGAAATATGGGCACACACGACGAAGGCATTAAACCTTCATTCGGCAGTCCTTGCACCATTGACTATCAGTCCGTCCGCCGCGGGCGATAGCGACACTGCCACAGCGGCGATGGCTCTCACCTCATCGCCGCACAAGGCACCCAGTGGACTGACTCGCGAACCCATCGAGCGGATCCGACCAGCACGCGGAGGCTCAAACAATCTGCAGTTGTACCATCACTCCATGCTGGGCCCTTACGGCTCCTGCCGACGGCACAGCGTCACGCAGTCAACTGAGCATCGCTAACAAGACCCCTCCCGACATTACTAGGCTAAGCTCTCTTGACTCTCGCTTACTAAGCTCTTCCCCCGAATCTCTAGTCAGAACTCATTTCGGGCACTCCATTACTGTTGGTCGGAAGCTAACGTTGACCGTGGAGGTCTGCCGGAGCCACACCCCACCGGGGTTTCCGGGCGGGACTTCATTTTGCAGGTCCGGGCGAGCCCAACGGGTCGATTGCGGCGACTCGGCGGCGGCGGATTTCCTGCACCAACAGTACTATCTCAAAGACGTTATTGAAAATATTCAGTCTCGGAAAATGGGATTCTGTGAACTGATCTCAAAATCTATGACGAGGTGATATAGGAGTAATCGACTCTAAAAAATAGTTAAAGCAATGAGTCGGATTGCCTCAATGCATAACTTCGACTATGTTTTGGACCTTGTAAGTAGTGTGAGTGATAGTGTGCCCTAGAAGCCAGCTTGGCTGACACATTGTATACATTTCTAGGGGCAAAAATTGTAATTTTGGACTATATTAATGAAAATGGGTTATTCTATCACACATGTGTATTTGTGTCTCGTAATACATCCTTTGAGTTAATTGTAATGATAATTTTCATATTTTCAAAGAGTTGAAAATTTAGACATGAATATCATTATTAACTAAAAACGTCCCGCCATAGGAGGCATCACGGGCATGTGATTGATCGGAGGTTTGGTGTACGATCGTTTCTCTTTAGTAGCTTGTCTTGGTCTACGGTGTGTGGAGACCACCGGACAGAGAAGTACAGGTATCGTTACTGAGACAGGACACTGAGCGTGACCCCAATCGCAGTAGATCATTAGGGAGTCTACCTTCTCGTCTGACTGACTCGATGCTGCGAGTTAGTGCTGTCTGGTTTATTGACCTGAGATGCCCTCGGGCGTTTACCTTGAGGGTGTTATAGTTTGACTACACCTACGTCTAGGTCTCTAGCTATGGAACCCGTTTTGAGGTGTATGCTTGGCTGTGACATGTTCTTGTTAGAAGGTTGCACTTCAGATGGGATCTATTGACTCAGTGTTAGAGGATGCCTATGATGATTCATGAGAATAAGTCCTGAGTCCATGCCATGGCAGCGTGAAATTAATAGAAGAGTTTCCTATTTAGATTTTCACATTGGCTCGAATCGAATGGATTACTCACTATGACAGAGGGACTTAGGTTTGGCGAGTTAACTTAACCCTAAATCTTGATCGGGCTCAGGTATAGAAGAACTGAAGATACACAGGTAGCTGCACCAAGAGGTCGCATTCCAGCTCTGATGGGTCTGCACCATATAATACTGCTAGTGTCATTTGGTGGATTTGGGCATTAGAATGTTTTTAGAATGATCGATATTCTAGCTGTCTGAAATCAGCAAGAGTTGCTGATCCATCGAAAGGAGTTTCGATTGATGTTCATATGTACGAGATCGATGACATATCCCATTACCATACAGAATGAACTAAACTGGTCACACAAAAGGGTTTGAGTCTAGGGATCATCAATTTGAATGATTAGTTCATTTGATCTGAATTGAGATTTCATAGGTTCAAGGAATGCGTGCTAGCATCGATTGAACCTTAAGGTCTTCTTTGTACTATCTAAATAGTTGTTCCTGACTGAGCCAAAGGGAGTTTCGTGCTCAATCAGAGGCTATCATTATTGGTCTGAACTGGAGGTTTGTCCAAGTCAGATAGGTTGTCTTATTTGTAAGCATTACCTTACATTTTTGTCATCCTTGCCATTTCTTGTCTTTGACTTTGGTCAAAGTCTACTTTGACTGGTCACGTTGACATTGACCTTTGTACTTTTGACACATGTCATTGCACTATTGGAGAGGTGGTGGGGCTTGTCCTGCCAGAAACTGGCAAGGAGAAGGGCGCCGCAAGGGTGAGCGTGAGCCAAGTAGGAGGCGCCTAGGAGTCTTGTTGAACAAGGACTCACCTCGCCTTTATGGCTTCCATTAGAGTTCTACTAAGAGAATCCGTTTGACTGGTCTTAGGGCACACCTCTAAGGAGGATCAGGGTGTCTCTTTTTCAACAATTCAGATTTAGATCTATTACCAAAAGGGTTGTTGATTTGGTGAGAGGAGGAAGGTTGGATTCAGCTTCGTACTAAGTATAATAAGACCTGCGCCCAAACCCTATTCAAGTCAAAGTCTTATGACAAGGATTTCCCACGTCCAAGTCTGACCATTCCTCCATTCCACGCCATCTTATTTCTCCCTTGCTTCCACATCCAAAAGTGTTTTGGACTTCGTTTGGTGCGATTCAGATACAAGAAAGGCGTATCAAAAGGCAAAAGAAGGCTGCGACATGCCTGCAAGAAGGACGGACTGAGATTTCAAAAGAGTTTTGAAGATCCTCCATCGATTCCAGATTGATTTTGGAGGTAGTGATAGGAAGAAGAGTTCTCCAGATCCAACCTGAGTGGATACGATAGGGCCAGGGCCGCTTGCGTGGCTAAAAGATCTCAGACCTTCGCTAGAATCTGGATATCATACAGGGTAATAGAGTTACCCAAATAGGTAAATTAAAATTGATTTTATTATCTTATTTTATTTTATTTGTTAAAATAATAAGAATCGACTCTTAGACAAAACATATCAAGAGCTGATTGAGATCAAGGAGACGAAAATTTTGAAATAATCTCTTGATTCTAAATCAAGATTGGCGACCCGGACCGGGGGAAATCAGGGCTTCCCTTCAATGGTTACAGAGCCATGGTTCAAAATTGTTTAGATCTGATTTTTAATTTTATTTTTAATTAAAATAGACGTGATTTCAGATGGTACAATTGAGATTTTGATCTAGATCTGGAAAATCAGAAAATTGAAAATTAAATGTTTGGATCTAAACATGAATATGATATAGTTCTTAGAATAGAATAGTTCTATAAGATAGTTTTGATTGTCTTTGATTTAAATATGATTAATCATATTTTAGATCTTTCTTATTTACTGTTCTGATATTATAGTGTATTATAATAAATTCTGATAAACGCGAATAATTATTTAATTTTAAAATCATTTGAGATATTATGATGCATTGACTAGAAGTTTAGAATATTTCTACAATACTTATCTAGATGTAGAATTTTTTGATTAGACTCAATTTAAATCGTAATTTTTCAGATTATTCTGAGATAATTTAGATCTGAAACATGGCTGATTTGATAATGAGATGTATTGCAAAATGATGCCTTGATTAGATCTACTTTGTATATGAGATATATGATATAGATCTGATACTGTTTTGTAGTATTGAATGTTCCTGATTAAGGCGTTCCTCTTGGCCGTCCGGTCATAAGAACGAAGAAGGGTTTAAAGGCCCTCTCTTCCCATTCGATGGGGTGTTCTTATGATGTGTAGGGGTGCTGCGTGTTCGTCCTTAATCAGAAACCCAAAACTTACTTTCTGCAAAACCCTAGATCCTGAAACCCTAGGATTTATTGTGCATATTTTGTTTATGAACCCTACTTAATTAAGAATTAAGTTTATGGAATATTAATTAGGTCTAAAATTGAGAATTTTCAGATCTAAGACATATTCATAATACTGGGTTCGGGCTTGGGTAGCTCAATTAGGTCTAAGCGGTTGATCAAACCGAATCAAGAGTTGGTTAGATGGGATCAACAATGCTTAAATTGACCAGCCTAATAGGATTAAGTCTGGGTCAAGATCGAGTCACGATCAAGCAAGACCTAATTAGGCTCAGAGGTTAGAGTCTGGATTGTAGGCTAACCCAATTGGTTCTGACTCAACAATTTGGTGTCTAAGGTAAGTTTGGCACATACGACCGACTGGTTTTTAATTGGAAGCTACTCGACCTGAATGCATTCTTGTACGAGTTAATGGCATATTCCTTCCACCGGTCTCACTTACCTGGCCATATCTGTTGACACAGTTCTGATCTGAGGTGGTCAATAATCCGAGCTAACCCATGCCACTAGGTTAGTCATAATTGTTATGACTAAGCCAAGTCTAGTTTAATGAGACCTGAATCAATTCTCCCTAAGAAAAGATTAAGTCTGAGGTCTTCCACCATTGTAGATGTGCGGGCCCTTCCCGGGGTTGATTGTTCTCGGCTGGATACAGTGGCTCAGTTGCACCGGGAAGATGCAACCATGTCTATTAGGCATTGGATGCTATGGGCTGGAGGATGAGTTGGGCTCAATATATTCTGGATACGGTGAGAGACTCAATTAGGAACCCAGTCTATGCAAATGGTGGGTCTGACTTAACTAAGGAGTGGATCAATATTTCCGGATACGGTGAGATTCATGAATTAGAGACCAAGTTTGGGTGCACCATGATTAGAGAATCATTGAACAAGAGTTGTTCACTCATTGGCTAACCCATCACCAATAACTGTTAGGTGAGGTGATGAGTCAGTTGGTGAGACCGCACCACCCACTAGAAATCATTAATCGTGGAGATTTTTCGCATCTCTACAGAGGGAGTGTAGGGATCCGAGAAAATAGTGGGAGCTAATTTGTTTAAAAATAAAATCCCTAAATAAATTGGTCAAGTCAAAATTACAAGTATCTAACTAGAATCTTTGACTCTCTACAGGAAAATGTCTGCGTCCAACCCATTGGCACGTATCCTGGACACACATAGACTGACCGGACCCAATTATAAAGATTGGCTCAGGAACTACAAAATTATTTTGGGTTCTGAGAAGTTAACCCATGTTTTGGACCAGGACCCTCCCACCTTACCAGCCCGTCCATCTGTTGAACAGAGAGCGTCTCTGGAAAAATGGATAGACGAAGATAATAAGGCCAGATATTACATGTTGGGCTCGATGTCTGATGAGCTCCAGCGCCAACATGAGGATATCGGGACTGCTCGCCAAATGTTGGCTCACCTGCAGGAGATGTTTGGTGAACAGAGTCGCGCAGCCAAATATCAAGTCACGAAATGACTTTTTAAGGCTAAGATGCGTGATGGGCAGTCAGTCCAAGATCACTGTCTGACAATGATCAAGGACATGGAAGAGCTTGAGAAGCTCGGTGTGAAGTTGGACTTGGACCTGCAGAACGATATTATTCTGCAATCCTTGACTGATGCATATGGGCAATTCATCATGAATTACCACATGCATAAACTTCAGAATTCCTTGGCCGAATTAATGAATATGCTGGTTACCGCTGAGCTTTCTATGAAAGGTTCTAAAGGCTCAGTTCTTGCTATGGAACGGACTTCTTCCAAAAGAAAGTCTTATGGAAAGAAAAAGAAGTCTGTGAAAAAGCAAAAGGTGGAAGGATCAAAGAAGAAGAAGGCAGAGCCGAAGAAGAAGGCCGATGTCAAAGGAAAGTGTTTCCATTGCAACAGCGACGGCCATTGGAAGCGGAACTGCCCTACTTACCTGGCCACCCTGAAGAACAAGAAGGAAGGTCCTTCTGGAGGTATGCTCGTTATTGAGTCTAACCTTACGGTTTCTTCTGCATCCAGTTGGGTGCTTGACTCTGGTTCTAGTGCTCATCTGTGCACTTCCTATGCAGGGTCTTGAGGATAGCAGGAGGCTGAGGGATGGAGACATGATCCTACGCATCGGTAATGGAGCAAGAGTTGCTGCAGTAGCCGTGGGAACATACCCTCTTCGATTACCATCTGGTTTAGACTTAGTTTTGAAAGACTGTTATTTTGTGCCTGCAGCTAGCAGGAATTTGATTTCTGTTTCATGCTTAGCACAAGAAGGTTATGTGATCACCTTCTTTAAGGACCATTGTAACATTCTTTATGAAAGAAATAAAATTGCAAATGGTTTCCTTATTAATGGTCTTTATCAGCTACATATTGATGTACCTATTTTAACTATCGAGCAAAACGTGAATGCCAAACGACCTAGGGATAGTCCAAACGACAGATATCTATGGCACCTGAGATTAGGTCATATAGCAGAAGATAGGATCAACAAATTGGAGAAAAATGGGCTATTGAGTCCATTGACTTTCCGAGTCATATCCAACTTGTGAATCTTGTCTTCAAGGCAAAATGACTAAACTCCCTTTTGTTGGACATGGGGAAGAGGGCCACAGATCTCCTTGCCCTAGTACATACTGATGTGTGCGGCCCATTTGATGTGCCGGCTAGAGGCAATTTTGTCTACTTCATTACCTTTACCGATGATCTGTCTAGGTATGGGTATGTGTATCTTATGAGACACAAGTCTGAAGCTTTTGAAAAGTTCAAAGAATTCAGACATGAAGTAGAAAAACAAACTGGAAAACCCATTAAGGTTCTTCGATCAGATCGAGGAGGTGAATACCTTAGCCGGGAATTCCTAGACTATCTAAAGGAAAATGGCATAGTCTCTCAATGGACTCCACCAGGAACACCTCAACTCAACGGGGTTTCAGAATGGAGAAATCGGACTCTATTGGATATGGTTCGATCCATGATGAGCTTCACAGACCTCCCTGATTTTCTTTGGGGACACTCATTGTTAACTTCAATCTATCTACTGAATAGGGTTCCCTCTAAAACCGTTCCTACCACACCGTATGAGATATGGCACGGTAAGAAACCAAGTCTGAGTCATCTCAGAATTTGGGGTTGTCCGGCTCATGTCAAAAGACAACAAGCGGACAAGTTAGAGTTTAGGTCCTTTAGAGCTCGATTCATAGGATATCCTAAAGAGTCATTAGGATACTATTTCTACATTCCAGAAGACCACAATGTGATTGTGAGTCGACATGCCATCTTTCTTGAAAAATAGTTTATTCAAGATAGCGGCATTGGAAAATAGATCAAGCTTGATGAGAAAGTCTCACAAGTGGAACGAGCTAAGGACCAATTGGAACCAAATCAGGTTGAGCCAATAAGAACACTACCTCCTCCACCTCGTAGATCGGAAAGAGTTTTCCCGTCCCCCTGAAGAGATACTTAGGTATTATTTCAGAGGAAGTAGAGGAAAATGTTCCTCGTAGGTAATGGTGCTCATGGTGATGATCCCAAAACCTACAACGAGGCGATATCAGATATCGACTCCGAGAAATGGCTAGAGGCAATGCAGTCAGAAATTGACTCGATGCACTCAAACCAAGTCTGGACCTTGGTAGATCCACCAGAAGGTATAGTACCTATTGGGTGTAAATGGATCTTCAAGAGAAAGATTGGTGCAGATGGGAATGTGGAGACATTCAAGGCTAGACTAGTGGCAAAAGGTTATAGTCAACGCGAAGGCATTGACTATCAGGATACCTTTTCCCCAGTGGCTATGCTAAAATCCATCCGCACATTGCTTGCCGTTGCAGCCTATTTCGATTATGAAATATGGCAAATGGACGTGAAAACGGCATTCCTAAATGGATATCTTGAGGAAGATATCTATATGGAACAGCCGCTAGGTTTCACATCCAGTGATACTGATCACAAGGTTTGCAAGCTGCAAAGGTCCATATATGGACTTAAGCAAGCATCTCGGAGCTGGAACACTCGTTTCAATGATGTGATCAAAAAGTTTGGTTTCATCAAAAAAATGAAGAGGAACCATGTGTTTTCAAAAAGGTCAGTGGGAGCGCTGTTGTCTTCCTCGTATTGTACGTGGATGACATCCTCCTTATTGGGAATGATATTCCCATGTTGACGACAGTCAAAATGTGGTTGTCCAAGGAATTCTCCATGAAAGACCTAGGTGAAGCATCCTTTATTCTAGGAATTAAGGTCTATAGGGATAGACCGAATAGGATGCTAGGACTTTCACAGAAGATGTACATAGAGGAAGTACTAAAGAGGTTTAGTATGGAAAACTCTAAGAGGGGATTAATACCCTTCAGACATGGTATTCATCTTTCCAAGAAGATGTGCCCTAGCACACCTGAGGAAATAGAACGCATGAGCAAGATCCCTTATGCTTCTGCAATAGGGAGCCTCATGTATGCCATGCTATGTACACGACCTGATATAGCCCATGCTGTGAGTGTCACAAGCAGATATCAGTCAAATCCAGGTGAAGAACACTGGACTTCTGTGAAATGTATCCTTAAGTACTTGAGAAGAACTAAGGATATAATGTTGGTCTTTGGTAATGGAGAACTCCAAGTCCAGGGATACACAGACTCAGATTTCATGTCTGATATAGATGATCGAAAGTCGACATCTGGCAGACTGTTTGTGTGCAATGGTGGTGCTGTCAGCTGGAAGAGTTCCAAGCAAACGGTGATACCACCCCATCCACGATTACCTCGAGAAAGGGTTACGTCGAGGTCAAGAGAGTCAACTCCACAGATAATGTGGCAGACCCACTTACAAAGCCGTTGGGCCAGCAGAAGTTCGAAGCCCACCTTGAGAAGATGGGACTTAGACTTGTAGCCAATTGGCTTTAGGACAAGTGGGAGATTGTTAGATATATGTGCCCTAGAAGCCAGAATTGGCTGACACTTGTAATACACTTCTAGGGGCAAAATTATAATTTTGACTAAAATCAATAAATGGGTTATTTTCTATCACATATGTGTATTTAGTGTCTGTGATACATCCTTTGAGTTAATGGTAATGATAATTCATATTTTCAAGAGTTGAAAATTTAAGACATGAATAATCATTATTAACTCATAAATTGCTCCCGACCATAGGATCATCACGAGGATGGTGATTGATCCGGAAGGTTGGTGTACAATCGCTTCTCTTTAGTAGATGAGTCTTGAGTCTACGGTGTGGAGACACCGGAGCGAGAGTACAGGTACTCGTTAGAGAACGAGGGCACTGAGCGTGACCACCTCGAGTAGTCATTAGGGAGTCTACCTTCTCGTCAATGACTGACTCGATGCTGCAGTAGTGTGTCTGGTTCTTTGACCTGAGGTGCATCGGCAGTTCACCTTGAGGGTGTTATAGTTTGACTACACCATTACTCGGTCTCCTAGCCATATGGAACCCTGAGGTGTATGTTGGCTATAGCATGTTCATTGTAGGAACTGGATGGCATCAAGATGGAATCTATCTACCTCGGTGGTAGAGGAGCAGCCCTATGATAATCATGAGAATCAAGTCCAGAAGCCCATGGCCATGGCAGAGTGAAATAATAGAAAGAGTTTCTATTTAGATTTTCACATTGGACTCGAATCGAATGATTACATCATATGACAGAGACTAGGGTTTGACGAGTTTCACCTTAACCCTAATCTGATCGGGGCTCAAGATAGAAGAACTGAATCACACAGGTAGCTGCACCAAGAGGTTCGCATTCAGCTCTGATGGGTTGCCACCATATACTGCTAGGTGTCACTGGTGGATTTTGGGAGCAATTAGAATGATTTAGATGATCGATCATTCTAGCTGTTCGAATCAGAAGAGTTCTGATCCATCGAAAGGAGTTTCGATGATGTCGATGATAGAGATCATGACATATCCCATTACCATACAGAACTGAACCTAACTGGGTCACACAAACAAGGGTTTGAATCTGGTGATCATCAATTGAACTGATCTAGTTCAATTGATCTGAATGAGATTCAATTAGGTTCAAGGAAATCGTGCTAGCACTCGATTGAACCTAACGTTCTTCTTTTGCTATCATAAATAAGTTGTCCTGTCTGAGCCAAAGGAGTTTGTGCTCAATCAGAGGCCTTCATATGGTCTGACTGGAGGTTGTCCAAGTCAGAAATAGGTTGTCTTATTTTGTAAGACATTACCTGCCATTTTTGGTCACCTGCCATTTCTTGTTCTTTGACTTTGGTCAAAAGTCTACCTTTGACTGGTCAAACATTGACCATTGACACTTTGACTTTTGACCACATGTCATGCACCTATTGGAGAGCTGGTGGGGGCCTGTCCCCCTGCCAGAACCTGGCAAGGAGAAGGGCGCACGCCACCCTAGGCGTGTGCCCAAGTTGGAGGCGCCTAGGAGTCCTTGTTGGACAAGGACTCCATCTCCTTTTTGGATTCCAATTAGAGTTCTTCTAAGAACCAACTTTGACTGGTCTTAGGCACCCTCTAAGGAGGAATCCAGGGGACTCTATTCCCACCAATCAGATTTAGATCTGATTTCACAAAGGGTTGTGATTGGTTGGGAAGAAGAGGAGTTGGATCACAGCTAGTCTATAAATAAGACCCTGTACCCAACTCAGATTAATATAGATTGAGATAAGAGTTTCCATACGCCCCAAGGCTGCCTCTCCCCTCCTTCTCCATGCCAAACCACCTTCTCCCCTTGCTCTCCACGTCCAAAAGGAGTTTTGGATTTGGTTGTTGGTGCGATTCAGAGCAAGAGAAAGGCGATCAAAAGCAAGAAGGCTGCGCTGCTGCAAAGGACGACTGCTGATCTTCAAAAGGAGTTTTGAAGATCCTCCAGATCAGATCCAGATCTGATTTTTGGAGGTGTGATAGAGAAGAAGAGGTTCTCCAGATCCAACCCGAGTGGATACCGGTAGAGGTCAGGCGCTTGCGTGGCTAAGATCCAGAACCTTCCGCTACAATCAGGATCATCTACAGGGTAATAGGATTACCCAAATCAGGTAAATTAAATTTGATTTAATTTATCTTATTTTTATTTTATTTGTTAAAATAATAAGAATCAGATCTGAAACATATCAAGATCTGATTGAGATCAAGAGAAAAAATTTGAAATACATCTCTTGATCTAATCAGATCTGGACGAACCTGGACCGGGAAATCAGGATTTCCCTTCAGGTAGATCCACCTAAAGGTATAAAACCTATTGGGTGTAAATGGATCTTCAAGAGAAAGATAGGTGCCGATGGAAATATAAAGACATTGAAAGCAAGGCTCGTAGCAAAAGGGTATAGTCAGCATGAAGGCATTGACTATCAAGATACTTTTTCATCAGTAGCCATGCTCAAATTCATCCGCACATTGCTTGCTATTATAGCCTATTTTGACTGTGAAATATGGCAGATGGACATGAAAATGACATTCTTAAATGGATATCTTGAGGAAGATATCTATATGGAACAATTGCTAGGTTTCACATCTAGTGATGATGATCATAAGGTATGCAAGTTATGAAGATCCCTATATGAACTTAAGCAAGCATCTTGGAGCTGGAATGCTCATTTCAATGATGTAATCAAATTATTTGGATTCATCAAGAATGAGAAGGAGTCCTGTATTTTTAAAAAGATCAGTGGGAGTGCTGTTGTCTTCCTCGTACTGTACATGGATGACATCCTCCTAATTGGGAATGATATTCTCATGTTGACTATAGTCAAAATATGGTTGTTTAAGAAGTTCTCTATGAAAGATCTAGGAGAGACATCCTTTATTCTAGAAATTAAGGTCTATAGGGATAGATCGAATAGGATGCTGGGTCTCTCACAGAAAATGTACATAGAGGAGGTGCTGAAGAGGTTCAGCATGGAAAACTCCAAGAGGGGATTGGTACCCTTTAGACATGGCATTCATCTCTCCAAGATGATGTGCCCTAGCACACTTGAGGAGATTGAATGCATGAGCAAAATCCCTTATGCTTTGGTAATAGGGAGCCTTATGTATGCTATGCTATGTACACGACCTGATATTGCCCATGCTGTGAGTGTCATAAGTAGGTATCAATTGAATCCAGGTGAAGAGCATTGGACTTCTATGAACTGTATCCTTAAGTACTTGAGAAGGACTAGGGATATATTTCTATTTTTTGGTAATAGAGAACTCTTGGTCCAGGGGTATACAGACTCGAATTTTATGTCCAACATAGATGATTGAAAGTCAACATATGAAAGCCTCTTTATTTGTAATGGTGGAGCTATCAATTAGAAGAGTTCCAAGCAGACTGTGATAGCAAACCCCACCATGGAAGCAGAGTACATTGCTGCATCGGAGGCTGCAAAGAAGGCATTCTGGTACAAAAAATTTACTATAGAGCTCGAAGTGATGCCATCAGATGCCGTCTCTTTGTACTACAACAACAATGGCGCTATAGCCCTGGCTAAGCCAAAGTCTCACCAAAAATCTAAGCACATCAAGTGATGATACCACCTCATCCACGATTACCTCGAGAAGGGATATGTTGAGGTCGAGAGAGTCAACACTAGACAATGTGGTTGACTAGCTAACAAAACCATTGAGCCAGCAGAAGATCGAAGCCCACCTTAAGAAGATGGGACTTAGATTTGTAGTCAATTGGCTTTAGGTCAAGTGGGAGTTTGTTAGATGTCTGCCTTAAAAGCCAAATTGATTGACACTTATAATACACTTCTAAGAGCAATTTTGTAATTTTGACTATAAATTAATAAAAGAATTAGTTTTTATCATAGTGTGTATTTAAAATGTCTGTGATACATTCTTTGAGTTAGTGGTAATGATAATTCATATTTTCAAGAGTTGAAAATTTGATATATGAATTTTCGTAATTAACTTATAAACTGCTCCTGATCGTAGGATCATCACGAGAATGTTGATTGATCTGGAAGGTTGGTGTATGATCACTTTCTTAGGATAGATGTGTCTTGAGTCTATGGTGTAGAGACACCGGAGCGAGAGTATAGATACTCATTAGAAAACGAGGGTACTGAGTGTGACCACCTCGAGCAGTCATAAGAAAGTCTACCTTCTCATCGATGACTTGCTCGATGCTATAGTGATGTGTCTAATTCTTGGACCTGAGGTGTATCAACTGTTCACCTTGAGGATGTTATAGTTTGACTACACCATAACTCGATCTCCTAGCCATTCCGAATCCTGAGGTGTATGTTGGCTATAGCATGTTCATTATAGAAATTGGATTGCACCAATAGGGGATCTGTCTACCTCGGTAGATGAGGAGCAGCCCTATGATAATCATAAGATTGAGTCCTTAAGCCCATGGCCATGGTAGAGTAAAGATGATAGAAAGAGTTTCTATTAGGGTTTCATATTGGACTGGAATCGAATGATTAATTCATATGATAGATTTTAGGTTTGACGAGTTCACCTTAACCCTAATCCTATCGGGGCTCAAGATAGAAGAACCCAATCACATAGGTAGCTACATCGAGAGGTTCGCTTTCAATTCTAATAGGTTGCCACCATATACTGCTAGGTGTCACTGGTGGATTTTGGGAGCAATTAGAATGATTTTGATGATTGATCATTCTAATTGTATGAATCAGAAGAGTTCTAGTCCATCGAAAGGTGTTTCGATGATGTCGATGATAGAGATCATGACATATCTCATTATCATATGAAACTGAACCTAACTGGGTCACACAAATAAAGGTTTGGATTTGGATGTCATTAATTGAGCTAACCCAGTTCGATTGATTTGGATTAGATCCAATCAGGTTCAAGGTAATCGTGCTAGCACATGATTGAGCCTTGCTTTTTCTTTCTATAATCTTTCTGATTCATCACAATCGAGTCAAATTTGATTTAACACATTCCTATATCTTGAATGGGTTTATTTTCATCTAACTAGAACAAGTTTAGGTTAGATTAATTAGTGAAATTAAATCCATTTCTAGGATAATTGGACTAGGATCAAAAGTTGATCCAATTGAGAGAATTGAGCGTCACCTGATCAGATGCTTCTAGAAAATTTTTTAAAAATCCTTTTAATCTAATTTTTGGATATATGATAGGACTCAAGTCATGATATGGGTGTGCCAAATTTTGTGATTTATGGTAGAGTTTTGATTAGGTTTTGATAGAGTTTGATTTGGATCAAACTCTTAAAGGAAGAGTCATAGGCACAATGGACTCATACTTATCTACTCATGCTGCCACCTTTCTAATTGATTTTTGGCATCAAAACTAGATGAGATCTAGGTTTTGATTTGGAGAATAATTCTTGAAGTCCCAATGATCAAATAAGTTGGTTATTTGGTCAAAGAGGGACTCTATGTGGTGTTGGGTTTAAGGAACCATTCTCACGTGATTGTAGATGGATTGCACAAAATATTTTCCATGCCCAAAGGAGCAGACCCTCTAATATCCCATGCCCCTCTATCCTCTCTCTCCCTCTCTTCTACACACCTAAATAGTTGGGCATAAATCTAAGAAGAAGATCCAAGATTTTTGGCACAAGATTTAGGATCTACACGATGGTGTTCGTGAGATGGACCGACTGCTTTCAGAAATAATTTTGAAGGATCTATAGATCAGATTCAGATCTGATCTTTGGAGGAGAGATTTATGAGAAGAAGATGTTTAGATCCTGCCTGAGTGGATACTAATAGAGGCTAGGTGCGTGTGTGGCTTCTTCCAAAACCTTAGGAACTAATAGGATCATCGCAGGATAATCAAACTATCTAACAAGGTACTTAAAATTTAATTTAATTTAATTTTTAATTTTTAATATTAGATCATTATAATCAGATCTAAGAACTCCTAGATCTAATCAGATCATTAGAATTTTTATAGAAAAATCCATCTTAGATCTGATCAGATTTAGACGATCCTACGGCAAAAAATTAGATTTTCATTCACTAATTTTCTTCTAAAATGGTGGAAGGCATAAAAAGGGCATAGATATTCTCTATAAATAAAATTTTTCATGAAAATTCTAAGGAAATTGGTATGGAGGGGCATGAAAAACAAGATAGTGCAAGATAGAGAAATCCCAGTCACACTAGGAAATCTAGTTTTGACTTAGTCCAACTTATTATTTGAACCCAGTTAAATCAAAACCAGTGCAACTCAATTAGAGATGATCTTAAGCCAACTAAGGGCTTAATTAAATTAGATTAAATTAAATTTAAATCTAATTTAATTTTTAATCAAATCAAAAATTAGGTACATACAAGTCCTAACTGAACAGAGACTTGTTCTTCCTTGTAATTGACTTATCCAATAAATTAATTGGACTTGATCCAATCAAGCTCAAACCAAATCTAATTAAATCATATTAAATTAGACTTAATCTCAACTCTCTGACTTAATCAAATTAAGCTAATTAGTAATCCAATTGCTAATCGATCCTCTTGCAATACTTGCACTAGGTCAAACATCAATTGTATTGATTGTTTGACCTTAGAGCGATTCTAAATCATTGATCAACCATTCGATCAAATCATGACCTCTTATATATGTAATCCCATAGGTTTGAATCTAAGCTGGTAGTATAGAAATAAATTTCTATACCAATCAAAATATCATCTAGTAATGATACCCGAAAGCTAGATAGGTCAAATGTGTAAAACAATACTCTTAGAACCTGTGTGGATATAGTTTTCATATAATTTATCCCCTTGACTTAAATGCTTATAGAATGATTCAGAGTTCAACTGTCAACCCTGATCAGCTCATCCACATTGTATGTCAAAATACTAAATCCATCTCATGGATTATCTTGGCCAAGATTTTGCTAAATTAAAATATAGTGATGCATTTTCTCCAAACCCTTGGAGTTGTCAATCCAATTTTGATCATGAACTGACTTCATAAATACTTGACTGTGCCCGAAAACCTTCCATTATTAAATTAAAAATTTAGGTAGTTCGGCATCAAAGTATAATGAGTTGCTTGTAAGCCACCATGGTGATCTTAGGTGTAAAGGATACTTATACCCATATCCCATCAGAGCAACTCTTGATAGTAGAATGCTTTGGATTTGATCACGTTTAGTGATAATGTATTTTTACATCTTACCTATATGCGATACCAGTGTCTCTAGACTCCTTGGTTAAGAAGACAATCAACCTATATGGTATACAATGATCTATATATTGAAAAATATGTCCTAAAGCCAATCATCTACGTGGTAGATGATTGAAATTAGTATATGAATTATCTAATAATAATAGTTATTTGGCTGATTCATCATAGAAGTTCTATCTTCCTTAAATGAACTCCTAAATTATGATGAAGTCCTTAGAACTATAATCAATCGATAAAGAAGGATTTATCGGATGGTTCTTAAATTGTTCACGACCAAATGATAAGTTATTAACAAGAATGATAACTTATCAAGTACAGATCGCTGTATGGCATATGTGTTGGTTATCCTCATAACCAAGTGGTGTAGAGACACTGGTATGGTATCCAGATGAGATGTAGGAGTACATCTATACTAAACGTGATCAAAGTAGAACTCTACTATCAAGAGTACCTAGCTAAGGTCAATGGGTATAAGTGTCCCTTCGACCTGAAATTACCACGGTGACTTGCAAGCAACTCATTATACTTTGAGGCCGGACTATCTGTATTTTTAATATAGATTTGAAAGATTTCTAGGTATAGTCAAGTACTTGTAGAGTTGATGTGTGAGTTAAGATGGGATTGACCACTCTTGATTAACTTCAGGAAGAGAATGACTCGTTGTATTTCAATTTAGCAAAATCTAAGCCTGGGTAATCCTCATGAGGAGTCACAAAATTTGCAAAATTTTAAGACATAATAAAAATGACTTGTATGAGTATTGATAGCATACTTGAAGTTGTCTTGAGCATTATTGATCAAAGGGATGAATTATACGATAACCATGGGCCAGGATTCTAAGAATGTTGCTGTGCATACATTCGGCCTATCCGTACATCGAAAATCATTGCTAGATGGTTATTTTGATTAGTACAAAAATTGGTTCTTATACTACTAGCTTAGGTTCGAACCTATAGGGTCACACACATTAGAGGTTGTAACCAAATCAGATGATTAATCGATGATTAAGAATCGTTCTACGGTCAAACATTTAATGCAATTGACGTTTGACCTAATACAAGTGTTGTAGAAGGATAGATTAGCAATTGAATTGCTAATTAGCTTAATTTGATTGAGCAATCAGGCTGAGATTAAGTCTAATTAAATTAAATTTAATTAGAATTAGTTTGGACTTAATTAGATTAAGTTTAATTGGTTTATTGGATAAGCCAATTGTAAGAAGAAAATAATTCCTAGTTGGACTAGGATTTGAGTGCGCCTAATTTCTAATTAAGTTAGGATTAAAATTAGAACTAAATATAATTTAAACCTAACTTAATTGAGTTCTTAGTTAGACTAGGATCACCTATAATTAGGCTTGCACTAATTCTATTTTAATCAAATTCAAAATTATTTTGACCTAGTCAAATAGGAGTCCTAGTTGGATTGGGACTCTCTTACATTCCTTGCGCCACCTAAGAGCCCACGTCCACACCTTTAATTCTAAAATTTTTACATGATTTCCTATGCCTAAGATAACTTCTCTACTACTAATAATCTCAAGTTTTGGGATCAAGTTTGAATTGGTCAAAATTGAAAAGTGGTTGTGCATAGGATTTTATTTGATTGAATCCTAGTTATCCAAAACACCTCCTCTCTCTTTGGAAATTTCTCCATGCCTCCCATTATTATGCGCACCAATAATTTCCTAATTTTTGTGCATGGCCTTGCTGTTTCTCATGCAAAGAATCTGGGAGGGGGCGTCACTCTATCATATAGAGCCTAAATCCACTAAAACTCTTCCCTTGTTTTGACCTAGTCTTACATTGATTTGGGGATGCCTCCTTCTATTATTTTTTAGCATAAAAAATTTTGGGATAACCACCATAAAACCAAAAGGAAAAGGAGAGTTGGCATGGAGGTTTGTGGTGCCTACAACCTTAGAGAAAAAGTCTTCATTAAGACATGAAAAGTTCATGTCTTGATGAAGATAAAGGTAAGAAGAATGTCTTCTCATATATTTCTCTTTCAATGTTTATTTTCTCCTTATTCTTTATGATTTTTATATGATAAAAATCTGAGATAGAGAGAAAGAGGGTGTGGGGATCTGTGCTCCAAGGTGTTGGGGCATAGTAATTATTTTTGGACATGATCTGATCATGTCCTGAAGGGAGAAGAAAAAAGAGAAGAAGGTCTTCTCTTAGGGTTTCTTTGAGAATTCTTCTTCTCCGTATTTTTATGAGATTTTTCTATAAGAAAAATTAGAGAGTGTGAGATCTGGAAATATGAAAAAATTCAAGGAGAGAAGGTCTCCCCTTGTTCAAGCATAAAGATGTTTTCGGGATATCAATCGTTGAAATCTTGAAAGAGAAGATTTATCTTCTCTCAGGATCTTTTCTAATGTATTTCATTTTTGATTTATGAGAGATCCAAAGATTGAATTTCTTTCTTAATCCTCCTTTTATTTTTCATCTCTTGGAGTGTCCAAGAGATCTGAAGAATAAATTTTAGATTAACTATTAGGAGGGATCCATGAGAAGCTAGCACTTCGAGTGGATCATTGTTCGATGAACCTCCGATTTTGTTGCAGCCTCGTGTGGTTCACCTATAGAGACTGGACGCATGTGTAGCTCCAAAGAAAATAAAATGAATCAACCATGAAGTTCTCAACTTGCGTAAAGGTAAGAGATTTGATCTCTTCTCTCACCTAGATGTGATCTAGAATTTAGATCTAGAATTATTCTAAATCTAGGGTATTAATTTGATCAATACCAAAATATTTATTTTCAAATTTATGCATACATTATGTCATGTTATAGATCCTAGATATAAAGTTTAGTAATTAATTTACATGCTTTTATAGATTAAATTATTTAATTTATAACTTCCATTGCATTATATTTTAAAAAAGTTTTGAAATTCATGCATGAATCCCTACGTATTTTTCATCAGTGGTATTAGAACATCTAGGTTCATTTATAACATGATCATATTTTTATTAAATTAAATTTAAAAAATAAAACTTTTATGATCGTACATACTGCTATAAAGTTGTCCTACTGTAAGATTTATCCCATACAGTGGAGCGGTTATCCTAGTATGTACTAATCTAATCTTGAATCATGAGTAAGTTAGATATGATCTAAATAATTTTATGATTTATTTTTTAATTTTAAATCTAAAATTAAATTAATGTTATATCTATTTTAGATTATTTAGATTAGATTTAAATAATATTGGATTGAACATGCTGATTATAAGGTTATTCTGCTGTAAGGTTTGCCCCTTACAGTGGCAAGGTTGTCCTAATATGTGCTGACCCAAATAATCTAAATTATAAATATATTAGATGAGATTTAAAATAATTTATAATTTATTTTTATATTTTAAATATAATTTTAAATGATTTATGATCTGATCCATATGATATGTTTTATATTTAGATCTAGATCCTCTTATTGCATATGTTGATATATAATTTTATTTTAAATCTAGAATGTATATGATATATTAGTTTTGTAGAATTTAAATTGAGAACTTACTTTCTATAAAATCCTAGATTTAAAACCCTAGGGCATGATCAAAATATTAAAACAAATCAAATCTAAAATCATATATTGAATATGATTCAATATAAATTATTTACAATTTAAAAATATTTCAAATGATCAAATCAGAAATTAGTTCTGAGGTTTTAAAAACCTAAATCCATAAGCTTTGAACTTAATTGAGAATTAAGTGGTTGTTTAGGATCTAGGTTTTTGATTTAAAGATCCTAAGATAATTTCATAAAACATGGGTTAAAGAGAAATGGGTTAGCTTTGATTAGGTCCTTAACTGGGTTAGACATAGGGTTAGATTAAATATGGACTAAGTTAAGAAATTGATCAAACCTAATTAATAGTTAATTAGGATTAGGCCATTTCTAAAGAACACTTCAATAGTTATAGTTGATCAAAGTCCATAGATCTAACAAATGAATACTGATCGTGGCTCAGTGATCGAGCCCAAGTCTTTAGGCAGACCAAATCAAAATTGATAAATCAATTGGTGTTTAAGATAACTCTGACATCCCAGACCGGTGGTTTTTAATTGGCAGCCTACTTACCTAGCCATTTTTGATGGTATCTAAGGCAAGCCTTGGTAGACCCTCCCATCGATCTTACTTATTTGGCCAACATGGTTAATTAGGTCTTGATTAAGTTGTTCATTGATTCATGCTAACCCACGTCACATAGAAAATCAATGAGACTGATTTTATTTAGTGAGACTGATCTAGGTACCCATGGACTGAAATTGATCCTAGTCCTTATAAATGACTTGAGAAGTCAGTAGAAGGTCTTGACTTGGTGAAGTCAGTGAAAGTAAATTGGTCCATGTTCTTTCTATCTTTAAATCACTAACAATTTAAATTTTTTAAAATTATTAGGTCCTTAAAATGATGAAGTTATGAAGATAACTGAGTCATAGCCTTCCATTAAGTTGGATGATAATGGATCCATTAACTAAATAATCATTGGAAGCCCAAAGGCTTGGTGCTTATTGACTAATAGAATTATTATTCATAATATGATAACTTGGAAGTATCTCTTTAATGGTGGTTAGGTTGGCCAACCAACCAAATTGGATCCTTACAATGGAGGCCAAAGTCTACTGATTAGGTTTCTAGGATAAAATTAAATTACTAAAAGTTGTTTAGAGAAATAATTGGTTAATGAACCGATCCATAGATGCATATGGATTGGCCAACAAAAGTTGGGCTTGTGTGTGTCTATGTGGATTCTAGTACCTACTAGAAAATTAAAGTAATTCTTCGAATTAGAGGTAGAGGCTACCAATTCGAATAAAATAGTGGGAGAACCTTAAGACTAAAGTCCAAGTCTCTAGGCTTAAAATAATTCATATACATTAGATCTATGTTCTCTTTTCTCATAGAATAAGGCTAAATCCTAATTGCTCCAATCATTGTTATGTTGGGATACACGCTCTACCTACACGGAACGGCATGGCTGCTGGTGATCAGCCAAACAACAAGAAAGAATCTCTTAGAGATTACTGCGAAAGTACGATCAAACAATTCAAGGAATAGAGAAGAAAAGAAGAAGAGATTTTTGGAAGAAAAAAACTTTTATTAAGTATGCCTCAGTCCCAAAAATACTGCTCTCTATCTGAATTTTTCTCTGAGACCTAGCCGACCCAGTCCTGGACTGAGCCAGCATAATTCCCAACTTAGCTGGCTCAGTCTCAGGGTGAGCTGGCTCAATTTTTAAACTTTGCTAGGAGAGCTGATTTCTCTTTCAGCTTGCTCCCATCTTTCCATGACCTGTCTTCTTATATTTTTAAGATTTGAGAGTACCACTTCTGAGCTTACATTCTCCATCTTAGTGCTTCCAAGTCCTTATGAACTCATCTCTTCTCATCAGACCCATCCGTGCCACACATCTCTGAAAGCTATCTTTGAAGAGTACATTCATGAGTGCATCAGACTGATTCTTCTTGGTATGGACCTTCATCAGTTCCATTTCACCTTCCTCCACCAGCTCTCTGATCCTATGGTACCTCACATCTATATGCTTTATGCATGCATGATAGACTGGGTTCTATGCCAATAGCAGAGCACTCTGACTATCACTAAACAGTGTAACCTTGCTCTGCTCCACCCCCAACTCATCAATCAACCTTCTAAGCCAAAGAGCTTCCTTTGTAGCCTTCGTTATCCCAATGTACTCGACTTCTATGATAGACAAGGCCATGATTGGTTGAAAGATTGATCTCAAGACACCGGCCCACCATATACGCAGAAGAGGTATAAGTAGTAGACTTCCTTATATCAAGATCACTAGCATAATTTGCATCAACAAATCCTTCCAGAGGATCTGAATCTTCACACATCTTCATAGATTGTACTCCAAATCCTTTCGACCGTCCACCAAATATCAAACCATAATCTCTTGTTTCATGCAGATATCTTAATATCCATTTCAATGCTTTCCAGTATTCTTTCTCAAGGTTAGCCATGTATCCACTAACCGTGCTCACTGCATATGCTATATCTGATCTATAGTACACCATAGTGTACATCATACTACCTACAACATTTGCATAAGGGACTCATTCCATATACTCTCTCTCCTCTTTTGACTGGGGGCTTTGTAACTTGGAGAGAGATATATGGCTCTGTAATAGTGTCTCTATAGGTTTGGACTTCTCCATTCCAAATATCTCTAGAACTTTTTAGACATACTTTCCTTATGATAAATGGAGCACTCCTTTGCATCTATCTCTATAAATCTCCATTCCAAGGATTTTCTCAGCTGGATCCAAATCCTTCATCTCAAACTCAGATGATAATGTCCTTTTCAACCTTTTCACAGCATCCATGCTTCTACTGGCTATGAGCATATTATCTATAGTAATAGATATAGAGCATCCTCCTCATCTACATTCTTGACATAGACACAGCAATCATGTTCATATCTACTGAAATCCAGGCTCAAGACAAAGCTATCAAACCTTCGATACCACTAACAAGGAGATTGTTTTAAGCCATACAAAGACTTTCTAAGTAAACACACCTTTTCTTCCTATCCCATCTTCATGAAATCATCTGGCTACTTCATGTAGATTGTTTTCTCCAAAGTTCCATGAAGGAAGGCCATCTTTATGTCTATCTGTTCTAATTTCATGTTATGCTGTGCTACCAGTGATAGCAAAACTTGAATAGATGTATGATGCACCATAGGAGAAAAAATTTTTATGTAGTCAATCTCTTTTCTTTGTGAGTATCCCTTTGCTACCAGCCTTACTTTGAATCTGACTTCATCTTGTTTTGAAGGTGCCTCTTTCTTTATGAACACCCACTTTGAGCCAATAGGTCGAGCACCCTTTGGAAGATCCATCAGCTGCCATATCTAATTCTTCTCAAGTGATTCCATCTCCTCCATCATGGCCTGCATCCATGAATCATGATCCTTACTCTTCATGGCCTCTGCATAATTCTTTGGATCTCCATTAGCAATGATGAGTACATAGGAGATAACCTCATCAATGCCATATCTGATCGGCCTCCTAATAGTATGCTGGGGCTTGTGCAAAGCCACTCCCACTGGCACATCTTTGCCTAATGTCTGTGGTTACTCCTGCACATCTATTTGAACTGCTGGCCTTCCATGCTGATTTTCAATCTGAGATAATACTTTTCTGCTTAGCTCCACCTCAATAGGAACACTCCTATAAGTGGATGTAGCCTGCAAGCCATCATTCTCTGACTGGCCACCGCTGTTCACTTTTGTTTCTCTAGTTTCATCTATCCTAGACCTCCTCAAGATGCTCTTCTCATCAAAGATAACATCCCTACTGATCACTAACTTTTATGCCTGAGAGTCTCATAGAAGGTACCTCTTGACTCCTTGTGGATACCCTATAAATGTCATCTTTTGAGATTTTAGATCTAATTTGCTCTTCTCGGTTGCTTCTACATGTGCATAGGTTGTGCAACCAAAGATTTTTAGATGGCCAAGATCCACCTTCTTTTCACTCCAGACCTCCTTTGGAATGCCTCCATTCAGCTTATGATTAGGGGATCTGTTCACAAGAAAATAAAAAAAAAGTTAGAGCATCACCCCAAAAGGACTTTGGGAGTGATGTTTGCAATCTCAAACTTCATGCCTTCTCGATTAGTGTTTGGTTCATCCTTTCCACGACACCATTCTGCTCGAGAGTCATCTTCACTGTTTAATGACATTTGATGCCATTATCCTTATAATACCTTCTAAACTCTAGGCTTGCATACTCCCCTCCATTGTCTGACCTTAGATACTTCACCTATCTTCCTGATTCCTTCTTTACCTCAGCTCTCCAGGCTCTAAATCGGGCAAACACCTTTGATTTTTCTCGAATTAGATAAACCCACACCTTTCTTGAAAAATTATTAAAGAAAGTGATAAAGTATTTTGCCCCACCTCTAGCTGATACAGGAGCTGATCCCCATACATCCGAGTGTACTAAATCCAGCACTCCCTTGCTACGCTTGGTACTTCTGGCAAACTTCATCCTATGCTATTTGCCAAAGGTGCACAGCTCACAAAGATCTGTGCCCTTCTTCTTTAGGGCTGGGATCATACTTCTTCTATTTAGTTCTGTGAGCCTATAGTTACTCATATGACCCATCTGATAATGCCACAGCTGATATAAAATCTGCTCCTCCTATGCCGCTGCTAGCACCTCTGTACTATCATTCACCACTGAGCCTTCCATTCTGTAAAGATTGTTGCTCGGTCTTGTACCTCTCATCACCACTAAAGTTTTTTTGAAAATTTTCAGATATCCACTCCCAGCCTAGCTATTAAAAGCATAACCCTACTCCTCCAAGTAGCCCAAGGAGATCAAATTCTTTTTCAACTCTGGTACATGCCTGATGTTTGATAATATATGAATGATCCCATCATACATCCTCATCCTGATAGAGCAAACTCTAGCTACTTTGCATGGATGATTATCTCCAAGGCTAACACTTCTACCATCAGCCTTCTGATAGATAGCAAACCACTCTCGATGAGAAGTATAATGGTACGAGCATACTGAATCCAATATCCATACAGTATTGCACTCTATGGATCTATCTGATACAACTAGCAGGTGTTCTCCACTGCTCATAGAAGTTGTATCATTTTTTTTACTGGCCTTTCTTTTTTCTGATCTCAAAAGAGGACAATCACTCCTCAGGTATTCAAACTGATGACATTTATATAATTTCAATGTCATCTTCCTCTAATCTCGAGACTTTGACCCACCCTTGGATTTTTCTCTAGCATTCTCTTTTGATCTTTCCTATCTTTCGTTCACAGCCAAGATCTCAGACTTAGGATCTTCCTTGCAGATCTTTTCTCTTTGCTCATTTGATCTGAGCACACCAACAATCTCTTCATAGTTTAGGGTCTCCTTCCCATAAACTAAAGTTGTTATGAGACCATCATACGAACCTTGGAGAGAATATAATAGCAACAACACCCGATCCTCCTCATCTATCTTCACATCCAAACTCATCACCTCAAAACACACCTGATTGAACCTTTGGATATGTGCAATAAGATCTCCATCGACTATATAGCTATTTCTTCAACCATAGCTTATTGATCATGTTCTTCCCCATGTATGTGTTCTCCAGTCTCTCTCAGATCTCCTTTTCCATAGTCTTTATGCAAAATTTGAGCAAAACCTGATTGGCCAAGTACATCCAGATTGTGCTAAAAGCAATTTTCTCCAACTCTTTCTAATCCTCAGCACTGATATTTTTTGGCCTTTCTTTTGTCAAGACCTTGTAGATCCTCTACTAAACCAATAAGTCCTTTACCCTTTGCTACCATAAGATAAAATTTTTCTTTCCTTTGAACTTCTCAAAATCTATCTTAAATCCACTTGATCCCATGACTTCAAACAAGTCAAGAATAAATCCCTAACATCCTTCATGATCACACACACCAGCAAAACTACCCTTCAAAGAAGATTTAACTAGCCCTAGATCCTCTTTCCAAACTTTTGTATCACCATTCCTCCATGTAAACAATCTCCACCTCAATCTAGAGACAACCATGAAGCAAATTAGAAGTTTTAGGATAAAACCTAGTGCAACAGATCCTAGATGTAGTAAACCCTAGGTGTCTTCCTTCTTTCCATGCAATACCGCTCTGATATCAATTATTGAGAATACGCGCTCTTCCCACATGGATCGGCATGGCTGCTGGTGATCAGCCAAGCAACAAGGAAGAACCTCTCAGAGATTACTATAAAAGTATGATCAAATAATTCAAAAAATAGAGAAAAAGAGAAGAAAAAATTTTTGAAAGAAAAGAACTTTTATTAAGTATATCTCAGCCTTACTACAACCTTGGCCTATTTTTAGTATATGTACTTTACAAAGGATCAAGCCAAAGCTTATAGAAAAACTTTTCAAACCCAAACAATCTACATACACAAAATAATAACCCACATACAAAAAATAATATTTCACAAAAATTAAGCCGGCCTAGTTTCATACTGAGCCCTACAACTGGGTTGGCTCAGTCCCAAACTGAGTCGACCCAATTGTGTACCATGCTTGTAGTCCCAAAAATACTCCTCTCTATCTAGATTTTCCTCTGAGACCTAGCCAACCAAGTCCTGGACTGAGTCGGCCTAATTTTCAGCTTAGCCAGCTCAGTCTTAGAGTGAGCCGGCCAAATTTCTAAACTTTACTAGGAGAGCTGATTTCTCTTCCAGCTCACTTCTGATTTTTCGTGACCCATCTCCTCTTATTTTCAAGACTTGAGAGTGCCACTTCTGAAATCACATGTTAGACAGTGATGAGTTATGGAATTTGACTTCAATAATTAGTATCGAAAGTGTTAGATATGTATGCCCTAGAAGTCAGAATTGGTTGACACTTGTAATACACATCTAAGGGCAAAATTATAATTTTGACTATAAATAATAAATGGGTTATTTTTTATCAAAATGCGTATTTGAAAGTGTCTGTGATACATCCCTTGAGATAATGATAATAATAGTTCATATTTTCAAGAGTTGAAAATTTAAGACATGAATTTTCATTATCAACTCATAAAATGCTTCCGACCGTAAGATCATCATGAGGATGGTGATTGATCTGAAAGGTTGGTGTACGATCACTTCTTTAGGATAGATGAGTCTTAAGTCTATAATGTAGAGACACTGGAGCGAGAGTATAGATACTCATTAGAGAATGAAGGCACTAAGCGTGACGACCTCGAGCAGTCATGAGGAAGTCTATCTTCTCATCGATAACTAGCTCGAAGCTGTAGTGGTGTGTCTGGTTCTTTGATCTGAGATGCATCGATAGTTTACCTTGAGGGTGTTATAGTTTGACTACACCATAACTCGATCTCTTAGCCATTCAAAACCCTGAGGTATATGTTGGCTATAGCATGTTCATTGTAGGAATTGGAATGCATCTATAGGGGATCTATCTACCTTGGTAGAAGAGGAGCAGTCCTATGATGATCATGAGAATCAAGTCCATAAGCCCATTGCCATGGTAGAGTGAAATAATAGAAAGAGTTTCTATTAGGATTTTCACATTGGACTTAAATTGAATGATTAATTCATATGATGAAAATTAGGGTTTGACGAGATCACCTTAATCCTAATCCGATTAGGGCTCAAGATAGAGGAACTTAATCACACAGATAATTGCATCGAAAGATTCACTTTCAGTTCTGATGGGTTGCCACCATATGCTGCTAGGTGTCATTGGTGGATTTTGGGAGCAATTAGAATAATTTGGATGATCGATCATACTAGTTGTTTGAATCAAAAATGTTCTGATCCATCAAAAGGTGTTTCGATGATGTTGATGATAGAGATCGCAACGTATCCCATTAACATACAAAACTGAATCTAATTGGGTCACATAAATAAGGATTTGAATTTAGATATCATCAATTGGACTAACGTATCCCATTAACATACGAAACTGAATCTAATTGGGTCACATAAATAAGGATTTGAATTTAGATATCATCAATTGGACTAACCCAATTTAATTGATTTGAATAAGATTCAATTAGGTTCAAGGAAATCCTGCTAGCACACGATTGAGTCTAATGTTCTTCTACAACAATCATTAAAGCTTATCTCAATTGAGCCAAATATGTTTGAGCTCACTCAGGAATCATTACTTGATCTTACTGAAGCTTGTCCAGATCAAAAAAGGGTTGTTTTAATTTATGAGATAAATTTAAGACAACACTTACCATTTTTCGTCACCTACTAAATCTTGTCCTCTGACTTTGGTCAAATATTGACCTTTGACACTTAGACATCTGCCCAGATGTCATGCACCCATAGTAGAGAACATGGAGCTTTGTTCTCCTGCTAAAAAGTAGAAAGAAAAGGGGCACATGCCTAGGGAGGCATGCACCTCATGAGGATCACGCCTGGAGTCCCATACAGATAGGACTCCAATTGCTTCATGCTTTCAACTTGGCTGACGCCAAAGAGTCTTCTTTGACCAGTCTTGGCACCACCTAAGGAGGTTTGTGAGAGACTCTAATCTGATTGGATTAGATGATGTCATTCTATCGATCAGATTTAGATCTAATTGCATAAAGAGCCATGATTGGTCGAGATGATGTGGCACTGCATGGCGCAGCAGGATCTATATAAATCCTATCTGCGCCTAGGATTGTGAGGTTCTACCCTTTGCCCATGCCATAAGGCTTCTCTCCCTCCCTCTCCATGCCACCTTCAGATCCTCTCTCTCCTATCCATGTCTAAGAATTTTTTGGTGCAAGTTTGGTGTGATCTAAGCAAGAGAAAGGCGACAAAAAGGAAGAAGGCAGCACTACTATAAGAGACAACGACTGATCTTCAAAAACCATTTTGAGAACCTTCAAGATCAGATCCAGATTTAATTTTTGAAGAAGAGATTGAGAATGAGAAGATCTCTAGATTCTATCCAAGTGGATACTGGTAAAGGCCAAGCACTTGCGTGGCTACATCCAGAACCTCAAGCAAACATCGGGATCATCATAGGATAATATGATTACCCATAAGAAGGTACAATTAAATTAGGTTTAATTTAATTTAATTTAATTTATTTTATTAGATTGATAAAATTAGATCTAAATAGTCTCAAATTTGATTTGGATCTAAGAGAAAAGGTTTTTGAATTATCCCTCTTGATCCAATCAGATCTGAATAAACCTGACCCAAAAAATAGATTTTTTTCTTCAACTGATATTAGAGTCAGGTTTCCATAATTAATTAGATCTAATTTTAATATAATTTTAGTCTAATAATTAGATGATTTTAGATGTTATATGAGATGTGATTTGATTTAAAATCAAAAACTTAAAATTAAATAATTTAGATCTAAGATGTATGAGATGCATGATTAGACTAGGAATAGAATTATTCTATGTAGTCTAACATCATCATAATTTAAATTTAATTAATTATAATTTTAGATCTATTTATTTATTATTTTTTTATATTATAAATATTATAGTTAGATCTAAAAAATAAAAAATAAATTTATTTAATTTATATGAGATATGATTGATGCATGTTTAGACTAGTTACAGAATAGATCTATAAAACTATCTTGAATAAATTTAATTTGATATGATCAAATTTAAGTTTTATTTTTAAGATGATTATGAGATAATTTAAATCTGAAAATATGCATGATATGATACATAAGATGTATGCAAAATATGTTTTTAAGTTAGATCAATTTTTATATGTGATATATGATGTAGATCTAACTAGTTTTGTAGATTCATCATGTTTCTGATTAAGACGTTCCCCTTGGCCGTCCGATCATAAGAACAAAGAAGGATTTAAAGGTCTTCTCCTCTCATTCGATGGGATGTTCTTATGATGTGTAGGGATGCTGCGTGTTCATCATTAATCAAAAATTAAAAACTTATTTTCTGCAAAATCCTAGATCCTAAAATCCTAGGATTTTATTTACATATTTTATTTATGAACCCTAAACTTAATTAAGAATTAAGATTATAAAATATATTAGATCTAAAATTAAGAATTTTCAGATCTAAGGCATATTCACAAAATTGGGTTCGTGCTTGGGTAGCTCAATTTGGTCTAGCGGTTGATCAAACCGAATCAAGAGTCGGTTAGATAGGATCAAGAGTGCTTAAATTGACCAGCCTAATAGGATTAAGTCTAGGTCAAGATCGAGTAACAAGAGTGATCAATCAAGTTAAGACCTAATTAGGCTCAGTGGTTAGAGTCTGGATTGTAGGCTAACCCAATTGGTTCTGGCTCAACAATTTGGTGTCTAAGGTAAGTTTGGATACAACTGTCTGATTTTTAATCAGGTGCTACTCAACTCGAATGCATTCTTATCGAGTTAATGGCATATCCCTTCCATGGTCTCACTTACCTGACCATATTTGTTGGCTCAGTCCTAATCTAAGGTGGCTAATAATTTGAGCTAATCCATGCCACTATGTTAGTAATAATGGTTATGATTATGTCAAGTCAAGTTTAAAGAGACCTAAATCAAATATCCCTAAGAAAAGATTAAGTCTAAGATCTTCCACCATTGTAGATATGCGGGCCCTTTTCAGGATTGATTATTCTCGACTGGTCACAGTGGTTCAGTTGCACCGAAAAGATGCAACCATATCTATTAGGCATTGGATGCTATGGGCTGGAGGATGGATTGGGCTTAATATTTTGGATATGGTGAGAGATCTAATTAGAAATCTAATCTGTGCAAATGATAGATCTGACTTAACTAAGGAGTGGATCAATATTTTGGGCATAATGAGATTCATAAATTAGAGACCAAGCCTGGGTGCACCATGATTAGAGAATCATTGGACAAGAGTTGTTCACTCATTGGCTAGCCTATCATCAATAAGGTGAGGTGATGAGTTAGTTGGTGGGACTGCACCACCCACTAGAAATCATTAATCATGGAGATTTTGCATCTTTACAGAGGGAGTGTAGGAATCCAAAGAAACTAGTAGGAGCTAATTTGTTTAAAAATTAAACTCCTAAATAAATTGGTCAAGTCTTAATTACAAAATCTAACTAGAAACTTTGACTCTCTATAGAAAAAAAGAAAATGTCTGCATCCAACCTACTAGCTCATATCCTGACACCCATAGACTGACCGAACTCAATTACAAGGATTGGCTCCAAAATTTCAAAATTATTTTGGATTCCAAAAAAGTTAACTCATATATTGTACCAGGATCCCCCCACCATACCAGCCCGTCTGTCTATTGAACAGAGAGCATCTCTTAACAAATGGATGGATGAAGATAACAAGATCAGATACTACATGTTGGGCTCAATGTCTGATGAGCTTCAGTGCCAATATGAAGATATCAAGATTGTCCATCAAATATTGGCTCATCTACAAGAGTTGTTTGGTGAACAGAGTCGCACAGCCAAATATCAGGTCACTAAATGACTTTTTAAGAATAAATTGCATGGTGGGCAGTCTGTCTAAGATCATTATCTAATGATGATCAAGGACTTGAAAGAGCTTGAGAAGCTTGGAGTGAAGTTAGACCAGAATCTACAGAATGATATAATTCTGCAATCCTTGACTGATGCATATAGGTAGTTCATCATGAACTACCATATGCATAAACTTTAGAATGCTCTGATCGAACTTATGAATATGCTAGTTACTGTGAGTTTTCTATGAAAGATTCTAAAGACTCGGTACTTACTATGGAACAAACTTCTTCCAAGAGAAAGTCTTTTGGAAAGAGGAAGAAGTCTGTGAAAAAGCAGAAGAAGGAAGGTGGAAAGAAAAAGAAAGCAGAGCTAAAGAAGAAGGCCATTGACAAAGAAAAGTATTTTTATTGTAATATTGATGGCCACTAAAAGCGGAACTGTCCTACATACTTGGCCACCCTGAAGAATAAGAAGAAGATAGATCCTTCTGAAGGTATGCTCGTTATTGAATCTAACCTTATAATTTCTTCTGCATCCAGTTGGATGCTTGACTCTGATTCTAGTGCTCATTTGTGCACTTCCATGCAGGGTCTTGAGGATAGCAAGAGGCTGAGGGATGGTGAGATGATCCTATGCATCGAAAATGGAGCAAGGATTGCTGCTATGGTTGTGAAAACCTATCCTCTTCGACTACCGTCTGGCTTAGATTTAGTACTTAGGAATTGTTATTATGTGCCTACCGCAAGTAGAAATTTGATTTTTGTTTCATGTTCAGCACAAGAAGGCTATGTAATTAGTTTTCTTAAGGATCATTATAATATTCTTTATGAAAAAAATAAAATTGCAAGTGGTTTCCTCATTAACAATCTTTATCAATTACATATTGATGTTTCTATCTTTAATATCGAGCAAAATGTGAATGTCGTAAAATGACACAGGGATAGTCCAAATGATAGGTATCTATGGCACCTAAGGCTAGGGCATATAGCAGAAGATAGGGTTAACAAATTGAAGAAAATCGGGCTATTCAGTCCATTGACTTTCGAGTCATATCCAATTTATGAATCATGTCTTCATGGTAAAATGACTAAGATCTCTTTTGCGGGACATGGAAAAAGGGCCATGGATCTACTTGCCCTAGTACATACTGATGTGTGCGGCCCATTTGACGTACCGACTAGAGGCAACTTTGATTACTTCATAACCTTTATCGATGATTTATCACGATATAGGTACGTGTATCTTATGAGACACAAGTCTGAAGCTTTTGAAAAATTTAAGAAATTCAGACATGAAGTCAAAAAGCAAACTAAAAAATCCATTAAGGTTCTCCTATCAGATCGAGGAGGTGAATACCTTAGTTGGAAATTTTTGGACTATCAACCTTAGTCGGGAATTTTTGGACTATCTCAAGCAAAATGGCATAGTCTCTCAATGGACTCCACCTGGAACACCTCAACACAATAGGGTTTCAGAATGGAGAAATCGAACCCTATTAGATATGGTTCGATCCATGATGAGCTTCACAAACCTTTCTGATTTTCTTTGAAGATATAATATGTTAACTGCAATATATTTACTGAATAGGGTTCCCTCTTAAATCATTTCTACCAAACCGTATGAGATATGGCATGGTAAGAAATCAAGTCTGAGTCATCTCAAAATTTGGGATTGTCTGGCTCATGTTAAAAGACAACAAGCGGACAAGTTAGACTATATGTCTTTTAGAGCTTGATTTATAGGATATTCTAAAGAGTTATTAGAATATTATTTCTATATTCCAGAAGACCACAATGTGATTATGAATCGACATGCCATTTTTCTTGAAAAATAGTTTATTCAAAATAGCAGCATTGGAAAGCAGATCAAGCTAGAGGAGAAAGTCTTCTAAGAGCAGCAAGCTAAGGACCCCATGGAACCAAATTAGGTTGAGCCAATACAATCACTACCTCCTCCACCTCATAGAGTGGAAAGAATTTTTCATCCACCTGAGAGGTACTTAGGTACTATTTCAGAGAAAGTAGAGGAAATGTTCCTCATAGGTAATGGAGTTCATGGTGATCCCAAAATCTATGATGAGGCGATATCAGATATCAACTTCGAGAAATGATTAGAGGCAATGAAGTCAGAAATAGACTCGATGCACTCAAACCAAGTTTAGACCTTGGTAGATCCATCGAAAGGTATAGTACCTATTGGGTGTAAATGGATCTACAAGAGAAAGATTGGTGTAGATGAAAATATAAAGACATTCAAAGCTAGATTAGTGGCAAAAGGTTATAGTCAGCATGAAGGCATTGACTATCAGGATACCTTTTCATCAGTAGTGATGCTAAAATCCATCCGTACATTGCTTGCTGTTGCAACCTATTTCGATTATGAAATATGATAAATGGACATGAAAATGACATTCTTAAATGGATACCTTGAGGAAGATATCTATATGGAACAACCGCTAGGTTTCACATCCAGTGATGCTGATCACAAAGTATGCAAGCTGCAAAGGTCCATATATGGACTTAAGGAAGCATCTCAGAGCTAGAATACTCATTTTAATGATGTGATCAAATTATTTGGTTTTATCAAAAATGAAGAGGAACCATGTGTTTTCAAAAAGGTTAATGGGAGCGCTATTGTCTTTCTCGTACTGTATGTGGATGATATCCTCCTTATTGAGAATGATATTCCTATGTTGACCATAGTTGAAATATGGTTATCTAAAGAATTCTCTGTGAAAGACCTAGGAGAAGCATCCTTCATTCTAGGAATCAAATTCTATAGAGATAGACCAAATAAGATGCTAGGTCTTTCATAGAAGATGTACATGAAGGAAGTGTTAAAGTGGTTTAGCATAGAAAACTCTAAGAGGGGATTAGTACCCTTCAGACATGGCATTCATCTCTCCAAGAAAATGTATCCCAACACACCAGAGGAGATTGAACGCATGAGCAAGATCCCTTATGCTTCAGCAATAGGGAGCCTCATGTATGCTATATTATGTACACGATCTGATATAGCCCATGCTGTGAGTGTCACAAGCAGATATCAGTCAAATCTAGTTGAAGAACATTGGACTTCTGTGAAATGTATCCTTAAGTACTTGAGAAGAACTAAGCATATATTGTTGATTTTTGGTAATGGAGAACTCCAAGTCCAGGGATATACAGACTCAAATTTTATGTTCGATATAGATGATCGAAAGTCAACATCTAAGAGTCTGTTTGTGTGTAATGGTGATGCTATCAATTTGAAGAGTTTCAGGCAGACAGTGATAGCAAATTCCACCATGGAAGCAAAATATATCACTACATCAGAAGCTGCAAAGGGGGCATTCTGGTACAAAAAATTTATCACAGAGATTGGAGTGATGCCATCGATGCCATTCCGCTGTACTGCAATAATAATGGCGCCATAGCCCTTGCTAAGGAGCCGAGGTCTCACCAAAAATCCAAATACATCAAGCGGTGATATCACCTCATCCGCGATTACCTCGAGAAAGGTTATGTCGAGGTCAAGAGAGTCAACTCCGCATACAATATGGCAGATCCACTCATAAAGCTGTTGGACCAGTAGAAGATCAAAACCCATCTTGAGAAGATGGGACATAGATTTGTAGCCAATTGACTTTAGGTCAAGTGAAAGTTTGTTAGATATGTGTGCTCTAGAAGTCAGAATTAGCTGATACTTGTAATACACATCTAAGAGCAAAATTATAATTTTGATTATAAATAATAAAATGAATTATTTTCTATCATAATATGTATTTGAAAGTATCTATGATATATTTCTTAAGATAATGGTAATGAAAGTTCATATTTTCAAGAGTTGAAAATTTAAGACATAAATTTTCATTATTAAGTCATAAAATGCTCCCGATCGTAGGATCATCATGAGGATGGTGATTGATCCGAAAGGTTGGAGTATGATCACTTTTTTAGGATAGATGAGTCTTGAGTCTATGGTGTAGAGACACCGGAGTGAGAGTATAGATACTCGTTAGAGAATGAGAAAACTGAGCGTGACCACCTTGAGCAGTCATGAGAAAGTCTACCTTCTCATCGATGATTAGCTCAAAGCTGCAGTGGTATGTTTGGTTCTTTGACCTGAGGTGCATCGGTAGTTCACCTTGAGGGTGTTATAGTTTGACTACACCATAATTCGATCTCCTAGCCATTTGAAATTCTGAGGTGTATGTTGGCTATAGCATCTTCATTGTAGAAATTGGATTGCACTAATAGGGGATCTATCTACCTTGGTAGAAGAGGAGCAGCCCTATGATGATCATGAGAATCAAGTCCATAAGTCTATGGCCATGGCAGAGTGAAATAATAGAAGGAGTTTCAATTAGGGTTTTTACATTGGACTTGAATTAAATGATTAATTCATATGATGGAAATTAGGATTTGACGAGATCACCTTAACCCTAATCCGATCAAAACTCAAGATAGAGGAACTTAATCACACAGGTAACTGCATCAAGAGGTTCATTTTTAGTTCTGATGGATTGCCACCATATGCTGCTAGGTATCACTAGTAGATTTTGGAAGCAATTAGAATGATTTGGATGATCGATCATACTAGTTGTTTGAAGCAAAAAAGTTTTGATCCATCAAAAGGTGTTTTGATGATGTCGATGATAGAGATCACGATGTATCCCATTACCATACGGAATTGAATCTAACTGGATCACACAAATAAGAGTTTAGATCTGGATATCATCAATTGGTCTAACCTAGTTTAATTGATTTGAATAAGATTCAATTAGATTTAAGAAAATCGTGCTAGCACATGATTGAGCCTAATGTTCTCCTTCAACAATTATTAAAGCTTGTCTCGACTGATCCAAATATGTTTGAGCTCACTCATGAACCATTACTTGATCTAACTGGAGCTTATCCAGGTCCAAAAAGAGTTGTCTTAATTTATGAGATAAATTTGAGACAACATCTGCCATTTTTTGTCACCTGCTAAATCTTGTCCTTTGATTTTGGTCAAACATTGACCTTTGACACTTAGACATCTACTCATGTGTCATGCACCCATAGGAGAGAACATGGGGATTTGTCCCCATGCTAAAAGGTGGAAAGGGAGGGGGCGCACGCTTATGGAGGCTTGTGCCCCATGAGGATCATGCTTGGAGTCCCATACAGATGGGACTCCAGTTGCTATATGCTTTCAACTTTGATGGCGCTAAAGAGTCTTCTTTGACCAATCTTGGTGGCTAGGCGTGCACCCCATGAGGATCACGCCTAAAGTCCCATACAGATGGGACTCCAGTTGCTTCATGCTTTCAACTTGGGTGGTGCCAAAGAGTCTTCTTTGACCAGTCTTGGCACCACCTAAGGAGGTTTGTGAGAGACTCTAATCTGATTGGATCAGATGATGTCATCCCACTAATCAGATTTAGATCTAATTGCATAAAGAGCCATGATTGGTCAGGATGATGTGGCACTGCATGGCACAGCAAGGTCTATATAAACCCTATCTGCGCCTAGGATTGTGAGGTTCTACCCTTTGCCCATGCCACAAGGCTTCTCTTCCTCTCTCTCCATGCTACCTTTAGATCCTCTCTCTCTTATCCACGTCCAAAAATTTTTGGGCGCAAGTTTGGTGAGATCCGAGCAAGAGAAAGGTGATAGGAAAGGAAGAAGGCAGCACTGCTGCAAGAGACAATGGCTGATTTTCAAAAGCCATTTTGAAGACCTTCGAGATCAAATCCAGATCTAATTTTTGAAGAAGAGATTGAGAAGAAGAAGATCTTTAGATCCTATCTAAGTAGATACTGGTAGAGGCCAGGCACTTGCATGGCTACATCCAGAACCTTTAGAAAACATCGAGATCATCATAGGGTAATAGGATTACCCATAATAAGATATAATTAAATTAGATTTAATTTATTTTATTTTATCAGATCGATAATATCAGATCTGAAGAGTCTCAAATTTGATTTGGATCTAAGAAATTTTTTTTTAAAATATCCCTCTTAATTCAATCAGATTTGAATGAACCTGATTTGGGAAATAGATTTTTTCCTTCAGAAAGTTGAATTTGGTTTAGTAGTATGGATGGATTCGTATTGGAGCTTCTAAGTCCAATCAAAATAATTAATCCAATACTGATCCAAATCAGGCATAGTGCTTCTACTATTGTTAGATGTGTGCCCTAGAAGTCAGATTGGCTAAATACTTGTAATACACTTCTAAGGATAATTTTATAATTTTGATTGTAAATTAATAAAAAAATTATTTTCTACTATAGTGTGTATCTAAAAGTGTATGTGATACATCCTTTGAGTTAATGATAATGACAATTCATATTTTCAAGAGTTGAAAATTTAAGATATGAATTTTCATAATTAACTCACAAATTGCTTCTGATCGTAGGATCAATACGAGGATGATGATCGATCTAGAAGGTTGGTGTATGATTACTTTCTTAGGATAGATATATCTTAAGTCTATGATGTGGAGACATTGAAGTGAGAGTATAAGTATTTGTTAGAGAATGAGGGCACTGAGTGTGATCACCTTGAGCAGTCATAAGAAAGTCTACCTTCTCATCGATGACTGACTCGATGCTGCAATGTCTAGTTCTTTGACCTAAGGTGCATCGATAGTTCATCTTGAGGGTGTTATAGTTTGACTGCGCCATAACTCGATCTCCTAGTCATTTAGAATCTTGAGGTGTATGTTGGCTATAGCATATTTATTGTAGGAATTGGATTGCACTAATAGGAGATCTATCTACCTCAATAGATGAGGCACAGCCCTATGATAATCATGAAATTGAGTCCTTAAGCCCATAGCCATGGTAGAGTGAAGATAGAAAGAGTTTCTATTATGATTTCATATTGGACTCGAATCGAATGATTAATTCATATGATGAACATTGGGTTTGATAAGTTCACCTTAACCATAATCCTATTGGGGCTCAAGATAGAAGAATCCAATCATATAGGTAACTACACCAAGAGGTTCACTTTTAGCTCTGATGGGTTGCCATCATATACTGCTAGGTGTCACTAATGGATTTTGAGAACAATTAGAATGATTTTGATGATCGATCATTCTAATTGTATGAATTATAAAAGTTCTAGTCCATCAAAAGATATTTCAATGATGTCGATGATGGAGATCATGATATGTCTCATTACCATACAGAATTGAACCTAATAGGATCACACAAATAAGAATTTGGATCTGGATGTCATCAATTGAGCTAACCCAGTTTGATTGATTTGGATTAGATCCAATTATGTTCAAGAAAATCATGCTAGCACATGATTGAGCCTAACTTTCTTCTTCTATAGTCTTTCTGGTTCATCTTGGTTAAGCCAAATTAGTTTGGGCTCATCTAGAGACCTTGTATGGCTTTGTCCCAATTTGACTGGAGCTTGTCCTAGTCAGATAAGGCATTGTCCTGATGAGATCAGGGCTTGTCCGGATAAAACCAAGCCTTGTCTTAAAATATGCAACATGGGACCTGGACAAGGGTCGTTTGACCCGATCTTTGCTGGAATTAAAGGGGAGACGTGTGCCCCCTTATTCTTATCAGAATGGTGCATGTCCCAAGGTGTTTCTTGTATGGAAAAGAGTTGGGCCTATCCCAAATATTGTGCGCACAAGTCAAGGGATCGGTGGAAGAGTTTGTTATGGAACAAACTCTTGGAAATTAAAACCCACACCACCCCTCCTTCTTATCTGATTATGTGTGGCACTTCTTGGGACTTTTTGGGTGACAAAACCTGATAAGATCAGGTATTTAACATGGGAAATCTGATAAGATTTTAGATTGATCAAGCAATTAGATTGCTTGATCAAATAGGACTCTAGGGCTGCACTAGGTCTATAAATAGACCCCTTATCAAAAGAGTTTGGTATTGCGATTAGACCATGGCGAAGCCCTGCTCTTCTACCCATCTTCCACGCCCTTATTTCAGATCCCACACCTCTTCTCTATGCCAAAAAGGTTGGGCAAAATCTATGATCAAATGTTAAGAGCGGTGTTGCAAAGATCAAGTCAAGAAGTTGCTGATCAAGAGACGAACGCGTAGCCCTCTCAAATTATTTTGAAGGTTCTTTAGATCAGATTCAGATCTGATCTTTGGAGAAAAGATTCATAAGAAGAAAACATCTAGATCTTGCTCGAGTGGACACCAGTAGAGGCCAGACACGTGCGTGGCTCCATCCAGAACCTTAGGACAGATCAGGATCATCGTAAGGTAATCTGATTATCTAAAATAAGGTATAAAATTAAATTAAATTTAATTCTATTTTAATCTTAATATCAAATCATAAAGGATCAAACTTGAGATGTCTTAGATCTAATTATAATCCTAGAAGAAAAAAATTTTAAAATTTTTTTTCAGATTTAATCAAATCTGCACGATCTTTTGCCGAGAAACAGGATTTTTCCTACAATTGGTAGGTTGGTAGTTCATCAGATCTATTTTAGATCTAATTTAATTTTTATTTATGATCTGATATTATAAAATTTTAGATATCACATTAGATGTGGTTAGATCTAAAATAAAAAAATTAAAAATTTTATGATTTAGATCTATAATGTATGAGATGCACGACTAGACTAGGAATAGAATAGTTCTATGTGTAGTCTAGTATAATCATATTATTAAATTAATTAAATATAATTTTAGATCTAATTTATTTTTATTTTTTTAATATTATAATTATTCTAATCAGATCTAAAAAATAAAAAATAAAATTTTTAATTTATTCATATGGGATATAAAAGATGCATGCTTAGACTAGTTATAGAATAGTTCTATAAAATGTTTAAAATAGTTTTATTTGATGTGATCAAATTTAAATTCTATTTTTTAGATATTATATATGATATATTAGATCTGAAAGTATGCATATTTAATTTAGTTATGATATATGAGATGTATACAAAATATGTATAAGTTTGATCATTAATTGTATATGCGATATATGATTTAGATCTAACTAGTTTTATAGTAGAAATTATATTTCTGATTAAGACATTCCTCTTGGCTGTCTGATCAAAGGAATAAAGTAGGATTTAAATGTCATCTCCTCCAATTCGATGGGATGTTCTTATGATGTGTAGGGGTGCTGCACGTTCATTCTTAATCAGAAATCAAAAGTTATTTTTCTATAAAACTCTAGATCCTGAAACTCTAGGATTTTATTACATGTTTTGTTCATGAATCCAAAACTTAATTAAAAATTAAGATTATAAAATTAATTAGATCTAAAAGTTATGAATTTTTAGATCTAAGATATATTCATAAAATTGAATTCGGGCTTGGGTAGCTCAATTAGGTCTAGCAATTGATCAAATCGAATCAAGAGTTGGTTAGATGGAATCAAAGAAAGCTTAGATTTGACCAGCCTAATAGGACTAAGTCTGGGTCAAGATCGAATCACATTGAGATGTTACTCGATTAAGTCAAGATCTAATTTAGCTCCATGGTTCGAGCCTGAATTGTAGGCTAACTCAATTGATTCTGATTCGATAATTTGGTGTCTAAGGTAAGTCTTGTAGATATGACCAACTGATTTTTAATTGAGAGCTACTCGATCTGAATGCGTTCTTCTCAAGTCAATGGCATATCCCTTCCACTGGTCTCACTTACCTGGCCATTTGTGTTGATCCAGTTTTGATTCGAGGTGGCTAATAATTTGAGCCAATCCATGCTACTAGGTTAGTCATATTTGTTATGACTAAGTCAAGTCAAGTTTAAAGTGATCTAAATTAAATCTTCCTAAGAAAATATTAAATCTAAGATCTTCCATCATTGTAGATGTGCAGGCCCTTTCCAGGGTTGATTATTCTCGGCTGGATACAGTGGTCTAGTTGCACTGGAAAGATGCATCCATGTCTATTCCACATAGGATACTATGGGTTGGAGGATGGGTTGGGCTCGATATTTTAGATGCGGTGAGGGATCCAATCAGAAATCTAATTCATGCAAATGATGTTCTGACTTAACTAAGAAGTGGATCAATATTCTGGGCATGGTGAGATTCATGAATTAGAGATCATGTTTGGGTGCACCATGATTAGAGAATCATTGGATAAGAGTTGTTCACTCATCGATTGATCCATCATGAATAATTATTAGGTGAGGTGATGAGCCGGTCGGTGGGACGACACCACCTACTAGGAATCATTAATTGTAGAGATTTTTGCATCTCTACTAAGGAAGCGTAGGAATTCAAAAAAATAGTGAAAGCCTAATTTATTTAAAAATGAAACTCCTAAATAAATTGATTAAGTCTAATTACAAAATCTAACTAAAAATTTTGACTCTCTATAGGAAGATGTCTGCATCCAACCCACTAGCCCGCATCCTGGACACCCATAGACTGACCGAATCCAACTACAAGGATTGGCTTCGAAACTTCAAAATTATTTTGGATTTTGAGAAGTTGACTCATATGTTGGAACAGGATCTTCCCACCTTACCAGTCCGTCCATCTGTTGATCAAAGAGCATCTCTAGAGAAGTGGATGGATAAAGATAACAAAGCCATGTATTACATGTTGGGCTCGATGTCTGATGAGCTTGAGGGCCAACATGAAGATATTAAGACTAGCCATCAAATGTTGGCTCACCTACAAGAGTTGTTTAGTGAATAGAGTCGTGCAGCCAAATATCAAGTCACTAAGAGACTATTTAAGGCTCAGATGCGTGATGGACAGTTGATCCAAGATCATTATCTGATGATGATCAAGGACTTAGAAGAGCTTGAGAAGCTCGATGTCAAGTTAGATCAGGATCTGCAGATTGATATAATTTTGCAGCTCTTGACTGATGCGTATGGGCAGTTCATCATGAACTACCATATGCATAAACTTCAAAATATCTTGGCTAAACTTATGAACATGTTGGTTATTGCTGAGCTTTCCATGAAAGATTCTAAAGGCTTAATACTTGCCGTGGAGTGGACTTCTTCAAAGAGAAAGTCATTTGGAAAGAAGAAGAAGTTCATGAAGAAGCAGAAGATGGATGGTAGGAAGAAGAAGAAGGCAGAGTCGAAGAAGAAGGCAGCTGATAAAGAAAAATATTTTCATTGCAACACAAATAGTCATTGGAAGCGAAACTATCCTTTGTACTTGGCTAGTCTGAAGAACAAGAAGGAGGCAGGTCCTTCTGAAGGTATGCTCATTATAGAATCTAATCTTATGATTTTTTCTACATCTAGTTGGGTGCTTGACTTTGGTTCTAGTGCTCACTTATGCACTTCTATGCATGATCTTGAGGATAATAGAAGGCTGAGGGATGATGAGATGATCCTATGCATCAAGAATAGAGCAAGAGTTGCTGCTGTAGCCATAGGAACCTACCCTCTGTTATTACCATCAGGATTAGATTTAGTTCTTAGGGACTATTTTTATGTGCCTACAGCAAGCAGGAATTTGATTTCTATTTCATGTTTAGCACAAGAAGGCTATGTAATTAGTTTTCTTAAGGACCATTCTAATATTCTTTATGAAAGAAATAAAATTACAAATGGTTTTCTTATAAATGGTCTCTATCAGTTACATATTGATGTTTATATTTTCAATATCGAGCAAAACATAAATGCCATAAGATCAAAATGACCTAGGGATAGTTTGAACGATAGGTATCTTTGGCACCTTAGGCAAGGTCATATAGCTAAAGATAGGGATAATAAATTAGAAAAAATTGAGCTATTAAGTTCATTGACTTCCAAGTCATATACAATTTGTGAATCATGCCTTCATGGTCAAATGACCAAGCTCCCTTTTGTAGGACATGGGGAAAGGGCTACAGACCTACTTGTTCTAGTATATACTGATATATGCGGCCCATTTGATGTGTCGGTCAGGGGCAATTATGTCTACTTCATTACCTTTATCAATGATTTATCTTGGTATGGGTATGCGTATTTGATGCGACATAAGTCTGAAGCTTTTGAAAAGTTTAAGAAATTCTGACTCGAAGTAGAAAATCAAATAGAGAAACTCATTAAGGTTTTTTGATCAGATCGAGAAGACGAATACCTTAGTCAGAAATTTCTAGACTATCTTAAGGATAATGGCATAGCCTCTCAATGGACTCCACCAGGAATGCCTCAACTCAATGGAATTTTAGAATGGAGAAATCGGATCCTATTAGATATGGTCCGATCCATGATGAGCTTCACGGATCTTCCTAAGTTTTTTTGGGGACATAATTTGATGACTGCTATATATTTACTAAATAGAATTCTCTCTAAGATCATTCCTACCACACCATTTGAGATATGACATGGTAAGAAACTAAGTTTGAGTCATCTCAGAATTTGGGATTGTTCGGTCCATGTCAAGAGACAACAGATGGATAAATTAGTGTTTAGGTCCTTTAGAGCTCGATTTATTAGATATCCTAAAGAATCATTAGGATATTATTTCTATCTTCTGGATGATCATAATGTGATTGTGAGTTAACATGCCATCTTCCTTGAAAAATAGTTTATTCAAGATGGTGGCATCGAAAGATAGATTAGACTCGAGGAGAAAGTCTCTGATGAGAAATGAGCTAAGGAACCTATCGAATCCAATTAGATTGAGCCAACCTAGACACTACCTCCTCCATATTGTAGATCAAGTAGAATTTTTCGTCCTCTTGAAAGGTTCTTAGGTACTATATCAGAAGATGTAGAGAAGATGTTCCTCACAGGAAATGGGGTTCGTGGTGATGATCCCAAAACTTATGATGAGATGATATCAGATATCGACTCCGAGAAATGATTAGAGGCAATGAGGTCAGAGATTGACTCAATGCGTTCGAACCAAGTATGGACCTTGGTAGATCCACCTAAAGGTATAGTACCTATTAGGTGTAAATGGATCTTCAAGAGAAAGTTAGGTGCCGATGGGAATGTAGAGACATTCAAAGCAAGGCTCGTAGTGAAAGGGTATAGTCAGCGGAGGGCATTGACTATCAGGATACATTTTTGCCAGTAGCCATGCTCAAATTCATCTGCACATTGTTTGCTGTTGCAGCTTATTTCGATTATGAAATATGACAGATAGACGTGAAAACAGCATTCTTAAATGAATATCTTAAGGAATATATTTATATGGAGCAGCTGCTAGGGTTCATATCTAGTCATAATGATGATAAAGTATGCAAGCTGCAAAGATCCATATATGACTTAAGCAAGCATCTCGAAGTTGGAATGCTCGTTTCAATGATGTAATCAAATTGTTTGGATTCATCAAGAATGAGGAGGAACCGTGTGTGTTCAAAAAGATCAGTGAAAATGCTATCATCTTCTTCATACTGTATGTGGATAACATCCTCCTAATTGAGAATAATATTTCCATATTGACTACAGTCAAAATGTAGTTGTCTAAGAAGTTCTCTATGAAAGACCTAGGAGAGGCATTCTTTATTCTAGGAATTAAGGTCTATAAAGATAGACCAAATAGGATGCTGGGTCTCTCAAAGAAGATGTACATAGAGGAGGTGTGATAAGTACCATAAAATCATAAATAAAAGTATTAATTTATCAATTAATTTATAGTTATTTTTAATAATTAATAATCAATTTATACATATTTTTAAGAAATTAATATTTTCAGTAACTAAAAAATAATTAAAAAATAATAAAAATAAAAAATAAAATATTATTATCGATAAAAAGAGCTCATTTTTTTTTGTCATAATAAAATAAGTTTGAAGTAAATCGGAGCTAAAATGAACTAGATATGAATTTTTAAAGAAAAAAAAATAAAAATAAAAAAATAAAAATAGCTCAACCGGCTCCGCAAACCAAGCCGCAGAAGCCGATTCAGCCATAGAAGCTAATTAGTCGGTCCATGAAACCAGGCATGGATCGTCAGCTCAGCAAAGGTTAGCCAATCGGAGCCTGCCATGTGGTAGACCAAGATCTCTAAGATGTTTACAGTATTTTTGTCGTGGCGCATGGGGCATTTTTATCATTTCACTCATCGAAACCCATGCATTGATTGGTTGCGGTGTGTGGTGCAGCCAATCTATACAGTCCATAGCTACAAAAATTATGCCATCCTACGATCCATATTGATGCCGGTCCAGATCCAATGGCTAGGATTTCTTCCTACTTTGATTTGGTTTTCCCATCATGATCGAATGGTGGACAACACTCCAAGCGGCGATCCAATGGTCCAAGAAGCTCCAGACTTGATCAAGACACTCAGAACTCTAATCGATGGCCAGATTTTCTCCTAGTTAACATCATCGGACGGTTAGAACTTAATCCGACCTTATCTGGGCTTATACACATCCGATTTTGACATTTTTTGGACCGTTTGATCCCATTTGATGGCCAAATTTTACTTAAAGCAACAGAGTTCATTCAGGACTCTTTTTAATCTAATTTTCATCATTTTTTTTTAAATTTTGATGATTAAAACTTCTCCTTAGTTTCATATTGCCCAGCAACAAATCCTCCAACCCTCCAACACCTATAAATAAGACCTCATGCCTCCAAAGTTCAGTATCTTCGGTTAAGGTGAAGTTTTGGTATAGGGTAGAGCCAGGTTTTAGATTAACGACTACTTTAAGGCAATTGGTGTCAAAAAGAAGAGTTGGACTTCTACACCATCTTTCTACCAATACTGATCCAAGATCAGAGATCAACCTATTTTAATTTTTTTCTTTTCTTTTTAAATTCCATGTATTTAAATTCTAAAATTTTAATTAATATAAATTTTATTTTTATTCTCTTTAATTTTATGCTCTTTATTTTTATTGTAATTTAATTTCTGCACTTTAATTATTGCTCTTTATTTTACTATAAGTAGATGCTAAGATCTAAATAGTAGATCCTAGTACCAAGTTTATTTTTCTACACTATTTAAATTTTGCTTTTAATTTTTGATTTCAATTTTATTTTAAAAATCTCTCTTCTTTTATAAAATCAAAGATTTCAAATCTAGAATACTACCTTTCCTATGGATTCGATCCAACTCACTACTGTCGATGTATTTTTAATTATTTTAAGAAGTTAGATTAAACTGATAAACATGGTGTCTTAACGACAACATCGCACTCTTATCAAGTTTTTTGTACCATTATCGGAGAAGGAATAGATGCTATTTTTTATTAAATTTTTTATTTTTTTATAAATTAATTATAAATAAAATTTTATTTTTTTTAATTTTCTATAAATATTGCTTACTAACTTTTTCTTCTTTATTTTGCAGAAAAAAAAAGAAACAAAGAAAACAAAAAGATTAGGACAAGGAGGAAGCTTCTAATCCTGCTTGGTGAGCTTAATCCTAATCCTAATCCTTTTTTCTTTTTATTTATTTATTTATTTTATTTTTAAATTAAATTTTTAAAAAATATTTGCTTAAATTTAATTAGAAATCTTATAATAAGATTAGAATTCCTATCTGCTTAGAGCATGCATCATATTAGTTTTATTTTTTTTATTTTAGTGATTACTGGAGGCAAGATAAGCATCTAAAATTTAATTAATTACATGCATCTAGTTTAAATTGCATAGAACCCTTTGATCGAATTTTTTTGTTGTGCATATTCATATTAAATTAACTTAAGGAAAACATCCAATTAAACAAGAAAAGGTGAGAATTTGATCACCCTTTCTTGGCCCACAAACAACCAACCAGCATCCTGCATTGACCTAAGCCTTTAATTTTAAAATAAATTAGACATCAGCCTTAGGAAGTCGAGCTCATTAGGATAAGAAATCCTAAAAATTGGATCAGATTAGGATTAATCAATTTAAGTGCTATCTAGAAAAGTGGTTTAGGAATGACTGGACTTGAAGGAAGGTGGTTACTTAATTGATTCCGTTTGCTTCCTGACCAAGCATAATTGATGTATATGGCAAGCAACGGAGGGACCCCCATCAATCTTACACTTACCTAACCAGTTGATTGGCTAATCTTACACTTGAAGGGCTTGAAGGTGATCTTAATAGTTAGGAGTTGTTTAGATTTAGGATAACCCTTAGTCAGGATTGATTGACCAACTTGATTGCTAACCAATATTAAATCTAATTAAAACTAATTTTTCTCTCTCTTCTTAGCTTTAGGACTTCTTAGGACATCTTCTTTAGAACTTTTCTTTCTTCTCCTTTTTCTCCTTCAAAAATAAAATAAAATAAAATAAAAAATTAAATTAAATTAAATTAAACTAACTAAAAATCTTTTAAAAATAATAATTAAATAAAATTTAACTAAATTAAAAAATAGTTAAATAAAAAATAAAAAAAAATTGTAAAAAATATTAAAAAAATTAAAAAATAATAAAATAATAAAAAATATAAAAAAAATTTAAAAAATCTAAAAAAAAATTTAAACCATACATTAGGGTTGCACCAAGACATACACAGTAGGAAATCACTTTATCTGATCTAGTTGAACCTAACCATAAAATTGAAAGGCTGAATCGTATTAAACTTGATAACCAAATGGCTAAAAATTTTAGAGAACCACCTAAGCAAATGAAAGAATATTTTCTTCCTTCCATCTATAACCCATTGGCTTATATCCAATTACCTAAAATTCATGCTACCCACTATGAGATCAAGTCGACCACAATCCAGATGCTCCTATCTTTCTACGAGAATACCAATGAAGATCTTTATAAGCATCTGGATGAGTTCTTAGAAATCTGCTCTATGGTGAAAATTTAAAATTTAACTAATGATGTCCTTAGATTAATTTTATTTTTTTATCATTAAAAGGCAAAGCCAAGTACTAGCTTGGCATAATAGGGAGACAAATTAAAACTTGGGCTAAATTGCAAAGTGAATTTCTTAAAAGAATTTATCCCATAGGCCGTACCAATATTATGAGGTGAGCTATCACTGGATTTGCTCAGCTTCCAGGGGAACAAATTCATAAGTCAGGGAAGAGACTTAAGGAACTTGTTAGAAAATGCCCACACCATGGTCTATCTAGGTGGCAAATAGTTCAAACTTTCTATAAGGGTTTAGGAGATCAATATAGACAATTGGTAGATTTATCCTATGGAGGTGCATTCATGAGCAACAGTGAGGATGAAGCTTATACACTATTTGAAACTCTAAGTGAAAATTCGATTAACCATGCCTCACTATCCTCTTATGAAAGATTAATTTCTCATCAAAAATGGGCAAGAATGTATGAGATCAAACATCCAGAATCTAGTTCTAAGGCCGACCTGAACCTAATAGCCCAAAACTTAGATAAAGTGGATCTTCTTGCTTAGAAATTAGATCAAGTCCTAACCCTAGGTCAATAATCTCTTGCACAATTCACATCATCTTCTAATTATCAGGAGATTTGTTCAATCTGTGCTAGCCCAATCCATAGTATGAGTGAATGTCCTATGGCTGCATAATTTTCATCTTTTATCCAAGAACAAGTCTAAGTTGCTCAAGGCTACTCCAAGCCTATTAGTGATCCTTTTTCAAATCCATGTAACCTAGATTGGAGGAACCATCCCAATTTTTCTTGGATCCCAACAGACTCAGGCTCAGACTTAAATTCCATCTGTTAGGCTCCACTATCAAAATTATGCCTATAATAGTTGTCAGTCTAGTCAATCCACTCAGCCATTGCATAACAATCAGCCATCATACCCACCTCCTCAATAGACCAATCTAGCTGACGATAGATTTAACTAACTTCAACAATTGATTCTGACTCAACAGCAATCTATCGCTAGAAGCTCAAATTGGACAACTAGCTGAATCTAACGTGAGGAGAGAACTAGATCAATTACCAATCCTACCAACTGCAAATTCTATAAACAACCCATCCATTGTCCACTAACTATTAAAAATATGTTCCAAAGCCAATCATCAGTCTGTTGATGGTTGTGCTATTTGTTATACTTGTATATCAATTATCAAATAATAAAAGTTATTTTGATATTTTTCATCATAAATTCTATTATCTTCTAATGAACTCCTGTATTGTGATGAAGTCCTTAGGACTATCTAGATTTGACAAAGAAGAATTTATTATTTAGTCATTAAATTATTCACGACCAAAAGATATGTTGTTATTTAGGATGACAATATTTATCAAGTATAGATCATTGTGTGCCATATAGGTTGGTTGTCCTCATAACCAAGGAGTGTTAAGATACTAGCATGGCATGTAAGTGAGATTTATGGGTATATTTATACTGAACGTGACCAACTCCAGAGCTTTTCTTCTGTCAAGATTAGCTCCGAAGAATATGGGTATAAGTGTCCCTTAGACCTGAGTCCACCATAGTAACTTGCAAACAACTCACGGTACTTAGGTACCAGACTACCTGAATTTCTAATTCAGTGATGGATGGCTACTAGGTGCAGTCAAATACTTGGCTTGTCGATGTGTGAGTCATGATGGGATTGATCCCTCCAAGTGTTGGAGCAAGTGCATCGCTGTATTTCAATTTAGCAAATCCTCGATTGGGATAGTCCATATGATAAATGCTAAATTTTGAAATACAATGTGGATGAATTATAGGATTGATAGTAAATCCTAGATTGTCCTTTTGAGCATCATGATCGAGGGGATGAATTATATGGTAACCATATTCCATAGGTTCGTCATTATTATATTATGACTTTTCGACCTATTCGGATATCGGGTACCATTGCTAGATGGTCACATCGATTGGTACAAAAAATTAATTCCTATGCTATCAGTTTAGGATTCAAACCTATGGGATCACACACATAAGAAATTTCTATCTAATCTGATGGCTGATCATGAGTCTTGATGAACTAGGACACTATGGTCAAGAGTTCCACTGGACTGGGACTCTATGACCAAGAGTCTCACTGGACTAGGACTCTAAGTCCTACTCATCTAGGACTCTTTGATCAGGAGTCCCACTAGTCCAAAACTCTAAGATCGTGAGTTCCATTCATTTGGGACATTGGGTTCAAGAGTCCCACTAGATTGGGACTCTTCAGGTGTTTCATGTTGATGGAACTCTATTGTCCGATAATCCATCCAATTTGAACTCAAATATTTTTAGAGAATTAATTAGCAATTCAATTATTGATTAGCTTAATTTGATTGAGTGATAAAGATTCAATCAAGTTTGATTAAATTTGATTCAATTGGGTTTGACCCGATTAGGTCATGAGATGACCTATCGCTATGGGAGTTTTGATCCTAATTTGATCAGGACCTGGACCTAATTAATTTTTAATTTGATTAAGATTTTATTGAATTAGGCTAAGCCTAATTTGGTTGGATTTAACCTAGTCTAATTGAGTCTAGATTAATTAGTTTTGTTGAAACCAATTCGGACCAAGTCAAATGAAGTTTGAATTCAAACTCTCCCATGCACCCATCATTTTTGACTTTTCCACTCTTATTCCATGCCCAAAATTTTTTGTACGTATCTTTTCTCTCATCCAGAAGGTTTTTGTGCCCTCTCTCTTATCTGCTTTTGACCTAATCGAATGGTTGGACCGGTTCAAAGTAAGTTGAGTTTTGAATTCAACTCAGTTTGTTGGAGGTTGGAACCAATCCAACCTTATCTGCTTTCCACGCCCTTCCTTTTGTTTATCGAATAGTTTTAAAGAAATAAAAATGTGTGCACATAGAAGGAGAGTCTGAAGAAAAATCCTGATTTCCTTGGTCTAGGTTCGTTCAGATCTGATCAGATCAAGAGATATATTTCAAAAATTTCTCTTTGATCTGTATCAGATCTGGGATGTTTCAGATCTGATTAATATTATTTTAATAAATAAAATAAATAAAGATAAATTAAATCAAATTTAATTTACCTGATTTGGGTAATCCTATTACCCTGTTGATGATCCTGTATGCAGCGGAAGGTTCTGGATCTAGCCACGCAAGCGCCTGGCCTCTACCGGTATCCACTCGGGCTGGATCTAGAGATCCTCTTCTTCTCTATCACATCTCCAAAAATCAGATCTGGATCTGATCTGGAGGATCTTCAAAACTCCTTTTGAAGATCAGCAGTCGTCCTTTGCAGCAGCGCAGCCTTCTTGCTTTTGATCGCCTTTCTCTTGCTTGAATCGCACCAACAAAAATCCAAAACTCCTTTTGGACGTGGAGAGCAAGGGGAGAAGGTGGTTTGGCATGGAGAAGGAGGGGAGAGGCAGCCTTGGGGCGTATGGAAACTCTTAGCTTCAATCTCATATCAATCTGAGTTGGGTACAGGGTCTTATTTATAGACTAGCTGTGATCCAACTCCTCTTCTTCCCAACCAATCACAACCCTTTGTGAAATCAGATCTAAATCTGATTGGTGGGAATAGAGTCCCCTGGATTCCTCCTTAGAGGGTGCCTAAGACCAGTCAAAGTTGGTTCTTAGAAGAACTCTAATTGGAATCCAAAAAGGAGATGGAGTCCTTGTCCAACAAGGACTCCTAGGCGCCTCCAACTTGGGCACACGCCTAGGGTGGCGTGCGCCCTTCTCCTTGCCAGGTTCTGGCAGGGGGACAGGCCCCCACCAGCTCTCCAATAGGTGCATGACATGTGGTCAAAAGTCAAAGTGTCAATGGTCAACGTTTGACCAGTCAAAGGTAGACTTTTGACCAAAGTCAAAGAACAAGAAATGGCAGGTGACCAAAAATGGCAGGTAATGTCTTACAAAATAAGACAACCTTTTCTGACTTGGACAACCTCCAGTCAGACCATATGAAGGCCTCTGATTGAGCACAAACTCCTTTGGCTCAGACAGGACAACTTATTTATGATAGCAAAAGAAGAACGTTAGGTTCAATCGAGTGCTAGCACGATTTCCTTGAACCTAATTGAATCTCATTCAGATCAATTGAACTAGATCAGTTCAATTGATGATCACCAGATTCAAACCCTTGTTTGTGTGACCCAGTTAGGTTCAGTTCTGTATGGTAATGGGATATGTCATGATCTCTATCATCGACATCATCGAAACTCCTTTCGATGGATCAGAACTCTTCTGATTCGAACAGCTAGAATGATCGATCATCTAAATCATTCTAATTGCTCCCAAAATCCACCAGTGACACCTAGCAGTATATGGTGGCAACCCATCAGAGCTGAATGCGAACCTCTTGGTGCAGCTACCTGTGTGATTAAGTTCTTCTATCTTGAGCCCCGATCAGATTAGGGTTAAGGTAAACTCGTCAAACCCTAGTTCTCTGTCATATGATGTAATCATTCGATTCGAGTCCAATGTGAAAATCTAAATAGAAACTCTTTCTATTATTTCACTCTGCCATGGCCATGGGCTTCTGGACTTGATTCTCATGATTATCATAGGGCTGCTCCTCTACCACCGAGGTAGATAGATTCCATCTTGATGCCATCCAGTTCCTACAATGAACATGCTATAGCCAACATACACCTCAGGGTTCCATATGGCTAGGAGACCGAGTAATGGTGTAGTCAAACTATAACACCCTCAAGGTGAACTGCCGATGCACCTCAGGTCAAAGAACCAGACACACTACTGCAGCATCGAGTCAGTCATTGACGAGAAGGTAGACTCCCTAATGACTACTCGAGGTGGTCACGCTCAGTGCCCTCGTTCTCTAACGAGTACCTGTACTCTCGCTCCGGTGTCTCCACACCGTAGACTCAAGACTCATCTACTAAAGAGAAGCGATTGTACACCAACCTTCCGGATCAATCACCATCCTCGTGATGATCCTATGGTCAGGAGCAATTTATGAGTTAATAATGATTATTCATGTCTTAAATTTTCAACTCTTGAAAATATGAATTATCATTGCCATTAACTCAAAGGATGTATCACAGACACTAAATACACATATGTGATAGAAAATAACCCATTTATTGATTTTAGTCAAAATTATAATTTTGCCCCTAGAAGTGTATTACAAGTGTCAGCCAATTCTGGCTTCTAGGGCACATATATCTAACAATCTCCCACTTGTCCTAAAGCCAATTGGCTACAAGTCTAAGTCCCATCTTCTCAAGGTGGGCTTCGAACTTCTGCTGGCCCAACGGCTTTGTAAGTGGGTCTGCCACATTATCTGTGGAGTTGACTCTCTTGACCTCGACGTAACCCTTTCTCGAGGTAATCGTGGATGGGGTGGTATCACCGTTTGCTTGGAACTCTTCCAGCTGACAGCACCACCATTGCACACAAACAGTCTGCCAGATGTCGACTTTCGATCATCTATATCAGACATGAAATCTGAGTCTGTGTATCCCTGGACTTGGAGTTCTCCATTACCAAAGACCAACATTATATCCTTAGTTCTTCTCAAGTACTTAAGGATACATTTCACAGAAGTCCAGTGTTCTTCACCTGGATTTGACTGATATCTGCTTGTGACACTCACAGCATGGGCTATATCAGGTCGTGTACATAGCATGGCATACATGAGGCTCCCTATTGCAGAAGCATAAGGGATCTTGCTCATGCGTTCTATTTCCTCAGGTGTGCTAGGGCACATCTTCTTGGAAAGATGAATACCATGTCTGAAGGGTATTAATCCCCTCTTAGAGTTTTCCATACTAAACCTCTTTAGTACTTCCTCTATGTACATCTTCTGTGAAAGTCCTAGCATCCTATTCGGTCTATCCCTATAGACCTTAATTCCTAGAATAAAGGATGCTTCACCTAGGTCTTTCATGGAGAATTCCTTGGACAACCACATTTTGACTGTCGTCAACATGGGAATATCATTCCCAATAAGGAGGATGTCATCCACGTACAATACGAGGAAGACAACAGCGCTCCCACTGACCTTTTTGAAAACACATGGTTCCTCTTCATTTTTGATGAAACCAAACTTTTTGATCACATCATTGAAACGAGTGTTCCAGCTCCGAGATGCTTGCTTAAGTCCATATATGGACCTTTGCAGCTTGCAAACCTTGTGATCAGTATCACTGGATGTGAAACCTAGCGGCTGTTCCATATAGATATCTTCCTCAAGATATCCATTTAGGAATGCCGTTTTCACGTCCATTTGCCATATTTCATAATCGAAATAGGCTGCAACGGCAAGCAATGTGCGGATGGATTTTAGCATAGCCACTGGGGAAAAGGTATCCTGATAGTCAATGCCTTCGCGTTGACTATAACCTTTTGCCACTAGTCTAGCCTTGAATGTCTCCACATTCCCATCTGCACCAATCTTTCTCTTGAAGATCCATTTACACCCAATAGGTACTATACCTTCTGGTGGATCTACCAAGGTCCAGACTTGGTTTGAGTGCATCGAGTCAATTTCTGACTGCATTGCCTCTAGCCATTTCTCGGAGTCGATATCTGATATCGCCTCGTTGTAGGTTTTGGGATCATCACCATGAGCACCATTACCTACGAGGAACATTTTCTCTACTTCCTCTGAAATAATACCTAAGTATCTCTCAGGGGGACGGGAAACTCTTTCCGATCTACGAGGTGGAGGAGGTAGTGTTCTTATTGGCTCAAACTGATTTGGTTCCAATTGGTCCTTAGCTCGTTCCACTTGTGAGACTTTCTCATCAAGCTTGATCTATTTTCCAATGCCGCTATCTTGAATAAACTATTTTTCAAGAAAGATGGCATGTCGACTCACAATCACATTGTGGTCTTCTGGAATGTAGAAATAGTATCCTAATGACTCTTTAGGATATCCTATGAATCGAGCTCTAAAGGACCTAAACTCTAACTTGTCCGCTTGTTGTCTTTTGACATGAGCCTGGACAACCCCAAATTCTGAGATGACTCAGACTTGGTTTCTTACCGTGCCATATCTCATACGGTGTGGTAGGAACGGTTTTAGAGGGAACCCTATTCAGTAGATAAGATTGAAGTTAACAATGAGTGTCCCCAAAGAAAATCAGGGAGGTCTGTGAAGCTCATCATGGATCGAACCATATCCAATAGAGTCCGATTTCTCCATTCTGAAACCCCGTTGAGTTGAGGTGTTCCTGGTGGAGTCCATTGAGAGACTATGCCATTTTCCTTTAGATAGTCTAGGAATTCCCGGCTAAGGTATTCACCTCCTCGATCTGATCGAAGAACCTTAATGGGTTTTCCTAGTTTGTTTTTCTACTTCATGTCTGAATTCTTTGAACTTTTCAAAAGCTTCAGACTTGTGTCTCATAAGATACACATACCCATACCTAGACAGATCATCGGTAAAGGTAATGAAGTAGACAAAATTGCCTCTAGCCGGCACATCAAATGGGCCGCACACATCAGTATGTACTAGGGCAAGGAGATCTGTGGCCCTTTCCCCATGTCCTACAAAAGGGAGTTTAGTCATTTTGCCTTGAAGACAAGATTCACAAGTTGGATATGACTCGAAAGTCAATGGACTCAATAGCCCATTTTTCTCCAATTTGTTGATCCTATCTTCTGCTATATGACCTAGTCTCAGGTGCCATAGATATCTATCGTTTAGACTATCCCTAGGTCGTTTGGCATTCACGTTTTGCTCGATAGTTAAAATAGGTACATCAATATGTAGCTGATAAAGACCATTAATAAGGAAACCATTTGCAATTTTATTTCTTTCATAAAGAATGTTACAATGGTCCTTAAAGAAGGTGATCACATAACCTTCTTGTGCTAAGCATGAAACAGAAATCAAATTCCTGCTAGCTGCAGGCACAAAATAACAGTCTTTCAAAACTAAGTCTAAACCAGATGGTAATCGAAGAGGGTATGTTCCCACGGCTACTGCAGCAACTCTTGCTCCATTACCGATGCGTAGGATCATGTCTCCATCCCTCAGCCTCCTGCTATCCTCAAGACCCTGCATAGAAGTGCACAGATGAGCACTAGAACCAGAGTCAAGCACCCAACTGGATGCAGAAGAAACCGTAAGGTTAGACTCAATAACGAGCATACCTCCAGAAGGACCTTCCTTCTTGTTCTTCAGGGTGGCCAGGTAAGTAGGGCAGTTCCGCTTCCAATGGCCGTCGCTGTTGCAATGGAAACACTTTCCTTTGACATCGGCCTTCTTCTTCGGCTCTGCCTTCTTCTTCTTTGATCCTTCCACCTTTTGCTTTTTCACAGACTTCTTTTTCTTTCCATAAGACTTTCTTTTGGAAGAAGTCCGTTCCATAGCAAGAACTGAGCCTTTAGAACCTTTCATAGAAAGCTCAGCGGTAACCAGCATATTCATTAATTCGGCCAAGGAATTCTGAAGTTTATGCATGTGGTAATTCATGATGAATTGCCCATATGCATCAGTCAAGGATTGCAGAATAATATCGTTCTGCAGGTCCAAGTCCAACTTCACACCGAGCTTCTCAAGCTCTTCCATGTCCTTGATCATTGTCAGACAGTGATCTTGGACTGACTGCCCATCACGCATCTTAGCCTTAAAAAGTCATTTCGTGACTTGATATTTGGCTGCGCGACTCTGTTCACCAAACATCTCCTGCAGGTGAGCCAACATTTGGCGAGCAGTCCCGATATCCTCATGTTGGCGCTGGAGCTCATCAGACATCGAGCCCAACATGTAATATCTGGCCTTATTATCTTCGTCTATCCATTTTTTCAGAGACGCTCTCTGTTCAACAGATGGACGGGCTGGTAAGGTGGGAGGGTCCTGGTCCAAAACATGGGTTAACTTCTCAGAACCCAAAATAATTTTGTAGTTCCTGAGCCAATCTTTATAATTGGGTCCGGTCAGTCTATGTGTGTCCAGGATACGTGCCAATGGGTTGGACGCAGACATTTTCCTGTAGAGAGTCAAAGATTCTAGTTAGATATTGTAATTTTGACTTGACCAATTTGTTTAGGAATTTTATTTTTAAACAAATTAGCTCCCACTATTTTCTCGGATCCCTACACTCCCTCTGTAGAGATGCGAAAATCTCCACGATTAATGATTTCTAGTGGGTGGTGCGGTCTCACCAACTGACTCATCACCTCACCTAACAGTTATTGGTGATGGGTTAGCCAATGAGTGAACAACTCTTGTTCAATGATTCTCTAATCATGGTGCACCCAAACTTGGTCTCTAATTCATGAATCTCACCGTATCCAGAATATTGATCCACTCCTTAGTTAAGTCAGACCCACCATTTGCATAGACTGGGTTCCTAATTGAGTCTCTCACCGTATCCAGAATATTGAGCCCAACTCATCCTCCAGCCCATAGCATCCAATGCCTAATAGACATGGTTGCATCTTTCCCGGTGCAACTGAGCCACTGTATCCAGCCGAGAACAATCAACCCCGGGAAGGGCCCGCACATCTACAATGGTGGAAGACCTCAGACTTAATCTTTTCTTAGGGAGAATTGATTCAGGTCTCATTAAACTAGACTTGGCTTAGTCATAACAATTATGACTTAACCTAGGTGGCATGGGTTAGCTCAGATTATTGACACCTCAGATCAGAACTGTGTCAATAGATATAGGCCAGGTAAGTGAGATCGGTGGAAGGAATATGCCATTAACTCATACAAGAAGCATTCAGGTCGAGTAGCTTCCAATTAAAACCAGTCGGTCGTATGTGCCAAACTTACCTTAGACAACAAAATTGTTGAGTCAGAACCAATTGGGTTAGCCTACAATCCAGACTCTAACCTCTGAGCCTAATTAGGTCTTGCTTGATCGGACTCGATCTTGACCCAGACTTAATCCTATTAGGCTGGTCAATTTAAGCATTGTTGATCCCATCTAACCAACTCTTGATTCGGTTTGATCAACCGCTTAGACCTAATGAGCTACCAAGCCGAACCAAGTATTATGCAATATGTCTTAGATCTAAAATTCTCAATTTTAGACCTAATTAATATTCCAATAAACTTAATTCTTAATTAAGTAGGGTTCATAAACAAATATGCACAATAAATCCTAGGATTTCAGAATCTAGGGTTTTGCAGAAAGTAAGTTTTGGGTTTCTAATTAAGGACGAACACGCAGCACCCCTACACATCATAAGAACACCCCATCGAATGGAAAGAGAGGGTCTTCAAACCCTTTTTCATTCTTATGACCGGACAGCCAAGAGGAATGCCTTGATCAGGAACATTCAATACTACAAAACAGTATCAATCTATATCATATATTCTATATACAAAGTAATCTATATGGCATATTTTTCATACATCTCATGTTCGAATCATGCATATTTTCAGATCTAAATTATCTCATAATAATCTAAAAAATTAGATTTAAATTGATCTAATCAAAATAAATTCTAATCTAGACAATTATGTAGAACTATTCTACAACTAGTCTAGACTTGCATCAATCATATCTCATATGATTTTCAAAAATTAAATAATTTTATTTACTATTTTATAGGTGTTATTATAATATTTATAATATCAAAAAATAGTAAATAAAAAAGTCTAAAATATGATTTAATCAGATTAAATCAAAAACATGCAAGACTATTCTATAGAACTATTCTATTCTAGAACTAGTCATGCATATCTTCTAATCTTAGATCCAAATCATTTAATTTTAATTTTTTCTGATTTCAGATCTGATCACATCTCATGTGATATCTAAAATAAATTATTTTTTGATTAAAATAAATTTAAAATCAGATCTAAAGATTTTTAGAACCATGGCTCTGATACCAATTGAAGGAAAATCCTAATTTTCCGATCCAGGTTCATTCAGATCTGATCAGATCAAGAGATATATTTCAAAAATTTTCTCTTTGATCTATATCAAATCTAGGATATTTCAGATCTGATTAATATTATTTTAATAAATAAAATAAATAAAGATAAATTAAATCAAATTTAATTTACCTGATTTGGGTAATCCTATTACCCTGTTGATGATCCTGTATGCAGCGGAAGGTTCTGGATCTAGCCACGCAAGCGCCTGGCCTCTACCGATATCCACTCGAGCTGGATCTAGAGATCCTCTTCTTCTCTATCATGTCTCCAAAAATTAGATCTGGATCTGATCTGGAGGATCTTCAAAACTTCTTTTGAAGATCAGCAGTCGTCCTTTGCAGCAGCGCAGCCTTCTTGCTTTTGATCGCCTTTCTCTTGCTTGAATCGCACCAACAAAAATCCAAAACTCCTTTTGGATGTGGAGAGCAAGGGGAGAAGGTGGTTTGGCATGGAGAAGGAGGGGAGAGGCAGCCTTGGGGCGTATGGAAACTCTTAGCTTCAATCTCATATCATGTCATAATCTGAGTTGGGTACAGGGTCTTATTTATAGACTAGCTGTGATCCAACTCCTCTTCTTCCCAACCAATCACAACCCTTTGTGAAATCAGATCTAAATCTGATTGGTGGGAATAGAGTCCCCTGGATTCCTCCTTAGAGGGTGCCTAAGACCAGTCAAAGTTGGTTCTTAGAAGAACTCTAATTGGAATCCAAAAAGGAGATGGAGTCCTTGTCCAACAAGGACTCCTAGGCGCCTCCAACTTGGGCACACGCCTAGGGTGGCGTGCACCCTTCTCCTTGCCAGGTTCTGGTAGGGGGACAGGACCCCCACCAGCTCTCCAATAGGTGCATGACATGTGGTCAAAAGTCAAAGTGTCAATGGTCAACGTTTGACCAGTCAAAGGTAGACTTTTGACCAAAGTCAAAGAACAAGAAATGGCAGGTGACCAAAAATGGCAGGTAATGTCTTATAAAATAAGACAATCTTTTCTGACTTGGACAATCCTCCAGTCAAACCATATGAAGGCCTCTGATTGAGCACAAACTCCTTTGGCTCAGATAGGACAACTTATTTATGATAGCAAAAGAAGAACGTTAGGTTCAATCGAGTGCTAGCACGATTTCCTTGAACCTAATTGAATCTCATTCAGATCAATTGAACTAGATCAGTTCAATTGATGATCACCAGATTCAAACCCTTGTTTGTGTGACCCAGTTAGGTTCAGTTCTGTATGGTAATGGGATATGTCATGATCTCTATCATCGACATCATCGAAACTCCTTTCGATGGATCAGAACTCTTCTGATTCGAACAGCTAGAATGATCGATCATCTAAATCATTCTAATTGCTCCCAAAATCCACCAGTGACACCTAGCAGTATATGGTGGCAACCCATCAGAGCTGAATGCGAACCTCTTGGTGCAGCTACCTGTGTGATTAAGTTCTTCTATCTTGAGCCCCGATCAGATTAGGGTTAAGGTAAACTCGTCAAACCCTAGTTCTCTGTCATATGATGTAATCATTCGATTCGAGTCCAATGTGAAAATCTAAATAGAAACTCTTTCTATTATTTCACTCTGCCATGGCCATGGGCTTCTGGACTTGATTCTCATGATTATCATAGGGCTGCTCCTCTACCACCGAGGTAGATAGATTCCATCTTGATGCCATCCAGTTCCTACAATGAACATGCTATAGCCAACATACACCTCAGGGTTCCATATGGCTAGGAGACCGAGTAATGGTGTAGTCAAACTATAACACCCTCAAGGTGAACTGCCGATGCATCTCAGGTCAAAGAACCAGACACACTACTGCAGCATCGAGTCAGTCATTGACGAGAAGGTAGACTCCCTAATGACTACTCGAGGTGGTCACGCTCAGTGCCCTCGTTCTCTAACGAGTACCTGTACTCTCGCTTCGATGTCTCCACACCGTAGACTCAAGACTCATCTACTAAAGAGAAGCGATTGTACACCAACCTTCTGGATCAATCACCATCCTCGTGATGATCCTATGGTCAAGAGCAATTTATGAGTTAATAATAATTATTCATGTCTTAAATTTTTAACTCTTGAAAATATGAATTATCATTGCCATTAACTCAAAGGATGTATCACAGACACTAAATACACATATGTGATAGAAAATAACCCATTTATTGATTTTAGTCAAAATTATAATTTTGCCCTTAGAAGTGTATTACAAGTGTCAGCCAATTCTGGCTTCTAGGGCACATATATCTAATAGAGTCCTTCTATGTGTTAAACACATGGGAGGAGGCATTGGATAAGGATAAGAGGCTCACTTGATTTTTGAAATCAAGTGAGTGGTTAAAACCTCCCAACCACTCGACCCTTATCTTCTTCCATTCACTTTTCCCATAGTATTCATGTCAATAAATTATGAAAATTTTTGTGCATGCATAAAAGGGGTTAGCATTATGTGGAAAAATTTTTAAAGTGATTGCACATTAGTTTTGGGTGAAAAAAATCTTGGAGTGAAGGTGAGCAGGGTCCTATAGCACTTTACTTTTTCCTCATGCCTTTATTCTCTTCTGATTTTAACCTCTAAGGATACTCAATTTTTAGATATGATCTAAATAGGGTTTATAGATCTAAAAGTCATCTTCCCATAAAAACTTGTTTCATAAAAAAAATCCACACAGAGAGGGCATGATAAGATTTTTAGTGTGTTAGGATTTTTGGGCCGAGTGAAACCCTAGTTTTGGAAATTTGGGTTCGGGTGGAGAGATCGAGTGTTGTGAGCATCGGATCGCCACCAAATTTGAAACACCTCATCATCATTTTAAAATTATTTGTATTTTGATTTTTTAGAATATTTAAGAAATTAAAAAGTATACAATCGATCAGATCGATCATGATTAGCCATCGAAGGCCCCGACGAGGAGCTAGCACTTTAGTGGAGCTGGTCTGGACTAAGAGCTTCGTGTGGACCATCCATAGAGGCCGAATGAGTGTGTGGCTATAGCATAACACCATAGCTTCTTCTAGTGAATTCAGATCACTGAGATCAGCTACCCACAAAAAAATATTGAGTTTTGAACCCGTATCGGTCAATAGATTCGATTTGCTGATCGAATGCATTTTATTTTCTATCACGTATTAGCATGTTTAGATCCTGAGTAGGATTTATTTGGTATGATCAATGCATGCATAGTATTAATTTTAGATTAATATTTACTTCCACTATTATTTTATTCAAAATAATTTTGAGAATGCATGCTTAAATCATATGTGATTTCCTTCAAATGGTATCAGAGTAGGTTTGCTAAACATGATATGCTTGCATAATTTAGATTGATAATTTAGATTTGATCTAAATATTAAATTAATAATTTGATTAACTAGATCTAAAAGTTAAAATTCAGATCGCATGAACTGTAGGTTGTCCTGCTATAGGGTCTACCTCCTACAGTGAAAAGGTTGTCCTGGTACGTTGCTGATCTATATCATTAATCATAAAATTTTTGATTTGATCTAATATTTTTATGATATAATTATATTAGGCTTTAATTTGATTGATGATCATGAATGCATAATTAGATAAAGTTTGATTCATGATTTAGTATTATGTAGTGTGCATAGTTTTAGATTAAACCTTACAACTGGTATTGTTTATGAATTGAGCTGATTCAATTTTAAAGTGAGTTGACTCAATTGGTGAATAATACTAAGTTGTAAAGAACCTTTCAAAAATTTAAAAAATATTTTTAAAATACCGAACCCTAATCCATAATTGATAAACTTAATTAAATATTAAGTATAATGATTTAGTGTCTAGAATTATGAAATAAGACTCTAAGTCATTAATCATAAAATGTGGGTTATTGGGTTAATTGAATTCGGTCCATTAATTGGGTAAGACCTAAGGTTAGTTAAAGAGTGGACTAAACTAGAGTAATTGATCAAATTTAATTAAATATTAATTTAGATTAGGTTAAGAACTCTATAGACTCAATTACAATAGTTGTAGTTGGTCAAGTCGATGCCTTTAATGAGGACCAAATGGACTTGATTCATGGCTACGCGGTCGAATCCAAAATTTTTAGGTTGGTCAAATTAAAACTAATAAACTAGATGGTGTCTAAGGTAAGTTTGGCAGTTTGACCAATGATTTTTAATTGAGAGCTACTCGCACTGATTCGATCTTTGATGAGTTAATGGCATATCCCTTCCACTGATCTCACTTACCTAGCCATCCTGGTGAGTTAGATTTTGATTAGATCCTTTGGTGATTCGGACTCACCTATGTCAATTAGGTAAATCAGTCTAACTGATTTAGGTGCTCCTAATGCTAGCTTAGATTAGATTCTTTTTGATCTGACTTAGTGAAGTCAGAGGGTGGATCGAAATTGACTCACTTTTCTTAAATATGTTAACTAAATCCTCTAAAATTATTAGGTCTATAAAAATGAAATAGTTATATAGATAACTAAATCATAGCCTTCCATTAAGTTGAGTGATAATAAGTCCATTAATTTGATATTCACTGGAGGCCCAAAGGCCTGGTGCTTATTGACTAATGAAATTATCATTTATAAAATGATGATTTGGTTAAGTCTTTCTGATGGTGGTTAGGTTGGCCAACCAAAGTCGGATCTGATCATTTATTGATTAGATAAGACCAAATATGGTCATGTTAATGGTTGGACCTAACCGAACTTTTTTAGTGGAGGCCAAAGCCTCTAATTAGGTCTTCGAGATAAAATTGATATTACTAAAAATTGTTTAGAGAAGTAATTGGTTTTGAACCTACCCATAGGTTCACATGGGTTAACCAACCAAAGTTGGGCTCGTGTGTAGTCTATGTGGATTCTAGTACCCACTAAGAAATTAAAGTAATTCCATGAATTACAGGTAGAGGCTACCAAGTCGTATAAGATAGTAGGAGAACCTTTAGACTAAAGTTTAAGTCTTTAGGATAATTGATTCATATACTAATTAGGTTTGGTTTTTCTTATTATGCAGAAATGGCCACTAACTTGTCACTCCGATCATTGTTAGACAATGACAAATTAATGGGATCCAACTATGATAGCTGGTATTGTAAGTTAAAAATCGTCCTGGAGCATGAGCGAATCCTTTATGTCGTAACAGATCCTGCACCTGAAGAGCCAGTTTCGAATACTAGGGGAGCGATCTGAGACACTTATCAGAAGTGGCTCAATGACTGCACCACCATTCGATGTATAATGCTCGCAACAATGAACGACGAGTATAGTCGCAAGTTTGAAAATGCCCAGCCATAGAAGATGCTTCAAATATTGAACGACTCCTTTGGCACGCTTGACAATGTTGAAAGGTATAAAACAAGTTGTGCTATTTTCAACGCTCGGATGAGAGATGGGGTCTCAATCATCGATCATATATTGTACATGATCGAGATGATTGAGCGCCTTAGAAAGCTGGACTTTTTCCTGCATGAGGAGTTCGGTAAAGATGCGATCCTTAATTCCTTGTCCAAGTCCGTCTTCCCCTTTTTAACTCATTTCAGAATGACAAAGCCTACAGTCAACTACCATGGATTGTTGGGATTGCTACAGAACTTTGAGAAGGATCACCAACTCCATAAGAAGACAATGAATGTAGTGGGAGGGTCTTCTTCTAGTCGTCGACTCTTTAAGAAAGGAAAGAAGAACAAGAAGGTGCAGCAAAACACCAGGATGATTGCATAGGGTTGGACCAAGAAGTGCAAGCCTGACCAGAGCCAGGCAGAGTGCTTCTTCTATAAAAAGTAGGGGCACTGAAAGAAGAACTATCCTCTGTATATTATCTCTTTGGATCCAAATAGGCCAAGAAAGAAGCAAGCGTTTGCTGGACAAGATAATTATATGATAACACCTTGCAATTTTTTCTTACTAGATTCTACTACCTAGGTATTAGATATTGGAAGCCCTTATCATATTTATAATTCTATACAGGGCTTGTAGGTCAGTAGGAGATTTGATCAAGATGAGAGGTTCTTGAACGTTGGAGATGGAAGATAAGTTTTAATTCTAGCTTTAGGAATCATGAACCTTGTAATCAATTCAAATAAAGTTATTCTTAATGAATGTCATTATTGTCCAACTTTCTTATTGAATGTCATTTCTATAGGTCTTTTGGCCATGAATGATTTTGAAATATCAATAAAAAAAAATTTTATAATGTCATTTTAAATGGTGTTACAATTTTGATTGGACAATTGAATAATAAAATTTATTTACGTTCTATGCCTGTTAACATAGTTCAATCCTTTGATAAATGTCCTAGAATTAGTGATGTGTCTGATGTCTACCTTTAGCACTATAGGCTAGGTCATATTAGCAAGAATAGAATTAACAAGTTAGCTCAAGAAGGAATTCTTGAGGTTAGTGATTATGAATCACTTTCAACCAGTGAGTTCTGTCTTCTTGATAAGATGACCAAGTTATCTTTTATTGAAAAAGATGAACGAGCCACTGAACTCTTGAGTCTAGTACATTTGGATGTATGTGGACCCATGAGCTCAAGTGCCAGAGGTGGATATTTCTACTTCATAACCTTCATAGACAATCTATTAAGGTATGGGTTTGTCTATTTAATGAAGCATAAGTCAGAGTCGTTTGAAATATTTAAACTATTTCGAAATGAGGTAGAAAAGCAAACTGGGAAGAGTATTAAAACCCTTTGATCTGATCAAGGGGGTGAATACCTTTTCAATGAATTTCTGACATATCTTGGGGAGAACAGGATTCTATCCCAATGGACCCCTCCTAGAACACCACAACATAATGGTGTGTTTGAAAGAAGAAATCGGACCCTATTGGACATGGTTCGATTCATAATGGGGTTTGCTGATTTGCCGATCTTTCTATGGGGATATGCACTCGAGTCATCTTATTACGTTCTAAATAGGGTTTCAAGTAAATTTGTTAATAAAACACCATATGAGATATGGACAGGGCATAAGTCAATGCTTTCACACCTTAGGATTTGGGGGTGTTCGGCTTATGTCAAATGTTTAATGACAGACAAGCTTGGACCTAGGTCTGGTAAGTATAGTTTTATAGGTTATCCAAAAGAAATCAAAGGATACTACTTCTGCCTTGCTGATGATTAAAAAGTATTTTTCAGTCTTAAGGCATTCTTTTTAGAAAAGAAGTTCCTTGGTGAAGAAACTAATGTCTCTAAGGTCAAACTTGATGAAGTATGATAGGTGGAAGAAGAGACACAAATTGTTGAACCTGAGTTGGATCTGATTAGATCAGACCCAGAACCCATTGTAGATACACCCTTAAGGCGATTTGGTAGAGTATCACATCAACCGAATAGATACTATGATTTTTTGATCCAGGATGGAGGTCCTATCGAACTCAATGAGAACGATCATGACCCAATCACCTATATGGATGCAATGCAGAGATCCAACTCTGAGAAATGGCTTAAGGCTATGAAATCCTTGAAGGTCAACGATGTATAGACATTGGTTGTCCCATCAGAAGGGATAAAAGCCATAGGGTGTAAGTGGATCTTCAAAAGAAAAAGGGGCACAGACAGAAAGGTGGAGACCTATAAAGTCCATCTGATTGCCAAAGGATATCGTCAATATTATGATATTGACTATGACGAGACATTCTCTCCTGTGGCAATGCTCAAATCTATTCGGATTATACTTGCTATTGCTGTCCATCTGGATTATGAAATCTGGTAGATAGATATGAAAATGGCTTTCCTAAATAAAGAGCTAGATGAAGAGGTGTATATGATATAGCCTGAAGGATTCACATCCATAAATGAGTCTAAAATGTGTAAGCTTCAAAGGTCCATTTATGGACTTAAGCATGCATCTCGAAGCTGGAACATATGATTTGATAGAATAATCAAAATATATGGCTTCATTAAGAACGAAGAGAAGCCCTGCATATACAAGTGGACTAATGGTTCAGTAATAGTATTCCTAGTATTATATGTGGATGATATTCTCTTGATCGAAAATGATGTCCCTGCATTGCAAGGAATAAAGATCTGGCTGTCATCATAGTTCTCCATGAAAGATCTGGAGAAGCTTCCTACATCTTAGGGATGAAGATCTATAGAGATAGATCTAAAAGGTTGCTTGGATTGTCCTAGTCTACATACATTGACACTGTGCTGAAATGATTCAGTATGGAGAATTCCAAGAAAGGCTATCTACCGATAGGACATGAAATTTTTCTTTCAGAGAGAGATTGTCCGACAAGATCTCTAGAAAGAGAGCGTATGAGTAGAATACCATATACTTCGGTAGTGGATTCTGTCATGTATGCCATGACATATATACGACCAGATATGGTATACTCACTAGGGATAGTGAGTAGATACCAATCTGATCTAGGGGAGAACCACTGGAAGGTTGTTAAAATCATCTTGAAGTATTTAAGAAATACTAAGAACCAGTGGCTTGTATATGGTGAATCAGACTTGAAACTGGTGGGGTTCATAGACTCCAGTTTCCAGTCTGATCATGATGATAGCAAGAGTGTGTTGGGATATATATTCATCCTTAATGGTGGAGTTGTCTATTGGAAGAATTTCAAGCAGTACACTATGGTCGATTCAGTTTGTGAGGTAGAGTATGTCGCTGCATCAGATGTTGCCAAAGAAGTGGTGTGGCTGCGAAAATTTATCACCGAACTTGGAGTAGCACCCTCCCTTAATGGTCCAGTTCTGCTCTATTGTGATAGCTCTAGAGCCATTGCTCAGGCAAAGAAACTTAAGGCACACCAGTGGATGAAGCATATTCTGCACCACCTTCCATCTTGTCCGAGAAATTATGGATCGAGGTGATGTCGATCTTCAGAAAATTGATGGAAAGGAGAACCTGACCGATCCATTCACTAAAGCTATTACAGTGAAGGAGTTCAACAACTTCAAGTCGACGATTGGTATTAGATACGGCATCGATTAGCTTTAGTCCAAGTGGAAGATTGTTAGGAATATGTTCCAAAGCTAACTGTCAATCTATTGATGGTTGTGCTACTTATTATACTTGTATATGAATTATCAAATAATAAAAATTATTTTGGCATTTTTCATCATAAATTATGTTGTCTTCTAATAAACTCTTGTGTTGTGATGAAGTTCTTAGGACTATCTAGATTTGACAAAAGAAGATTTGTCATTTAGTCCTTAAATTGTTCCTGACCAAAAGATACGTTGCTATTTAGGATGACAATGTTTATCAAGTATAGGTCGTTGTGTGCCATATAGGTTGGTTGTCCTCGTAACCAAGGAATGTTGAGATACTAGCATGGCATGCAAGTAAGATGTATGGATACATCTACACTGAATGTGACCAACTCTGGAGCTTTTCTTCTATCAAGATTAGCCCTGAAGAATATGGGTATAAGTATCCCTTAGACCAGAAACCACCATGGTGACTTACAAGCAACTAACTATACTTAGGTACCGAACTACCTAAATTTCTAATTTAGTGATGGAAGGCTACTGGGTGCAGTCAAGTACTTGGCTTGTCGGTGTGTGAGTCAAGATGGGATTGATCCCTCCAAGTGTTGGAGCAAGTGCATTGCTGTATTTCAATTTAGCAAATCTTCGGTCAGGATAGTCCATATGATGGATGCTAAATTTTGAAATATAATGTGGATGAATTATAGGGTTGATAGTAAAACCTAGATCATCCTTTTGAGCATCGTGATCAAGGAAATGAATTATATGGTAACCATATTCCATAGGTTCGTCATTGTTGCATTTTGACTTTTCGACCTATCCGGACGTTCGGTACCATTGCTAGATGGTTACATCGATTGGTACAAAAAATTGATTCCTATGCTACCAGCTTAGGATTTGAACCTATGGGATCATACACATAAGGAGTTCCTACTTAATCTGATGGCTGATCATGAGTCTTAATGACCTAGGACACTATGGTCAAGAGTCCCACTAGACTGGGACTCTATGACCAAGAGTTCCACTGAATTAAAACTATGAGTCCTACTCATCTAGGACTCTTTATTCAGGAGTTTCATTGGTCTGGGACTCTAAGATCGTGAGTTTCATTCATTTAGGATACTGGGTTCAAGAGTCCCACTGGATTGAGACTCTTCAAAATTTCATGTTGATGGGACTCTTTTGCTTGGTAATCCATCCAATTTGGATTCAGATATTTTTAAAGGATTAATTAGTAATTCAATTATTGATTAGCTCAATTTGATTGAGTGATGAGGATTCGATTAAGTTTGATTGAATTGGATTCAATTGGGTTTGACCCGATTAGATCATGAGATGATCTAATCGCTATGAAAGTTTTGACCCTAATTTGATCAGGACTTGGATCTAATTAATTTTTAATTTGATTAGAATTTTAATGGATTAGGATAAATCTAATTTGGTAGGGTTTGACCTGGTCTAATTGTGTCTAGATTAATTGATTTGGTTGAAACCAATTAGGACCAAGTCAAATGAAGTTTGAATTCAAACTCTCCCATGCGCACATTTTGACTTTTTCACTCTTGTTCCATGTCCAAATTTTTTTGTACATATATTTTCTCTCACCCAGAAGGTTTCTATGCCCCCTCTCTTATCTGCTTTTGATCTGGTCCAAGGGTTGGATCGGTTCAAATTAAGTTGAGTTTTGAATTCAACTCAGTTTGTTGGAGGTTGGAACCAATCCAACCTTATCTGCTTCCCATGCCCTCCCTTTTATTTGTCAAACATTTTTGGAGAAATAAAAATGTGCACACATACAAGGAGAGTCTTTCTACATGATAAACACATGGGAGGAGGCATTGGATAAGGATAAGAGGCTCACTTGATTTTTGAAATCCAGTGAGTGGTTAAAACCTCCCAACCACTCGACCCTTATCTTTCTCCACATGCTTTTTTCCTCTTATTTACATCAATAAATTATAATAATTTTTATGCATGCATAAGTTATGGTTGGAATTACATGGTAGAAATTTTAGAGTGATTATGAATTAGTTTTGGGCAAAAAAAAATCATGGAGTGAAGGTGGGCAGGGTCCTGTAGCACTTTACTTTTCCCTCATGCCTCTCTTCTCTTCTGATTTTCACCTCTAAGGATATTTAATTTTTAGATATGATGTAAATAGAGTTTATAGATCTGAAAGTCATCTTTTCATAAAACTTGTTTGATAGAAAAACTCCACACAGAGAGGGTGTGATAGGATTTTTAGTGTGTCAGGGTTTTTGGACCAAGTGAAACCCTAGTTTTGGGAATCTAGGTTCTAGTGGAGAGATCGAGTGTTGTGAGCATCGGATCACCACCAAATTTGAAATACCTCTTCACCATCCTCCAATATTTGTGTTTTGATTTTTTAGAGTATCTAAAAGATTAGAAAGTATATGATTGATCGGATCGATCATGATCAGCCATCGAAGGCCCTAACGAGGAGCTAGCACTCTGGTGGAGCTGGTTGGGATCAGGAGCTCCGTGTGGACCATTCATAGAGGCCAGATGAGTGTGCAGCTGTAGCATAATATCATAACTTCTTTTAGTGGATTTAGATCATGGAGATTAGCTACGCGCAAAAAGATATCGAGTTTTGAACTCGTATCGGTCAGCAAATTTGATTTGCTGATCGAATGCATTTTATTTTCTATCACATATTAGCATGTTTAGATTCTGAGTAGAATTTATTTGATATGATCAATACATGCATAGTATTAATTTTAGATTAATATTTACTTTTGCTGCTATTTTATTCAAAAAAATTAAGAAAATGCATGCTTAAACCCTACACGATTTCCTTCACCAACCACCTGGACTAAATTATCAATCTAATGTCCCACCTAAGAATTCCTAATTAGAGAATGCCAAAGTAATTTCTAAACTTAAAAGCTATAGGATTCTTATGGACCCATACCAATATCAGGCGAGAGAGGCTAGTACTGATGCTAGCCAAAATAAAAATTTAGAAAAATAGGTTAGTACTGAGACTAACCACATAGAAGAACCTAAGCCTGGAACTAGTACTGATGTTGGTTCTAGTTTAAATGAGATAGACATAGGGAAGAAGAGAGCGGATGATTTTGAGTCCTATAAATCTAATGTCCTGTTTCCTTCAATCTTAAAAGCTGGTTCTTCTCACAAAATCAAGAGGCATACAATGAAAAGCCAATGGAGTTATTTAAGCAGGATCATATTAATTTATCTCCATAATTAAAACCACCTGTAGATACCCTTCCGATGCTCATTGCATCAAACTTAACTTCTAATATAAAAACTCAATTCATGAGCATTCTAGAAGGACAAATAGGAGAAATTCTTGAAAAAACAAAGGTCTGAGAATGGGATTATAAACTATCTTCCCAAAATTAACAATGAATATATCAATAATGGAATTATAAATCAACTTTTTGAGATGGCAATCTAAAACCATTGAAATTTGTTAATCCAATATTTGATATTGGATAGACAAACTACTTTATGTCTGGCTGAAGATGGTAAATTTAGCACTTGTTGGGAGACAACCCAATATTTAGTTTTCTTGCATCTAATTTTAGTTTATTTTCTTTTTAGACCATATTGAATAAATTGGAGGGAGAGCACAAATTTTTAAAGGCATGTGCTGGACCATATACATTGAGTCAGGTGTATTCTTTTATGATCTTTATTGCATTCTTTATTTTTTCTTCTCTATTAAGGATAATGTTGATTAAGTTGGAGGGAGAATAATAAAATTTTTTAATTTAAGTCCTTGAAGAAGTTAGTATTTAATATTTAGACATCTGATTATGCTTAAGAATCAAATTGAACTAAGCATTTTTAAAGAAAATTGATGCACAGATCAAAGAATTTATGAGATATTGAGAGATTAAGTATTAAGAAAATCTAATAAAGAGTTAAGTCTAGAACATAAAAAGTTTTTTCTTTGAGCATTTCTAATTTTTCTACTAGCATAAAAAAAAGTCTACTTTTTATGGGCTTGTGTAGGATAACTATATATTTTTTCATATAAAAAAATTATTAAAATAAAATAATTTTCAAGTACTTCTCACTAAGTAACCAGGTCTTTTTGCCTAAGCAAGCATTGAGTTTTGCGTCAAAAGGTGGGAAGGGCAAAGAAGCTCATTGTAAAGCTAGTCTTAACTCATAGCCTATTTGATTCGAGCTAGTAAGCCCAAGAAGTATTCTATACCTAGTGCCCTAAAGCCAACTGGTTTGCAAGTCATTGGCTCAAGACTCGCTACATGATCAAATAGAAAGCTAAAGGGATTAAGACACTCAATAGTAGTATAATGTTAAAAAAAAAAACATTGGTTTTTGATCGAGTAGCCTAGTCTTGTTGCCTAAGTAAGCAATGATATTTGCATAAAAAAGTGAATAATATAAAAATAAAAATCAATAAATGAAGGGCAGAAGTAGCAATACACTTGCTCATATGAAAGTTTAGATAAATCAGAGATAAAAGTAGGATGATTTAGAAAAAATTCAAAAAAATTTGATATTCTTCACTTAATTTTTTTATTGATAAATATTAATACCCCAATGATATGTCTCGCTTATACTCTATTGAATATCAATGGCCATTTTGAAAACTCTTTAGATAAAATTTGAAACTCTAAAGTTAAAAGATATATAAAACTAATTTTTTTTTTACTTGAGGATGAGCAAAGCTTAAGTTGAGAGGTGTGATAAGTACCATAAAATTATAAATAAAAGTATTAATTTTTTAATTAATTTATATTTATTTTTAAAAATTAATAATTAATTTATACATATTTTTAAGAAATTAATACTTTTATTAATTAAAAAATAATAAAAATTAAAAAATTAAAATATTATTATCAATAAAAAGAACTCATTTTTTTGGTCATAATAAAATAAGTTTGAAGTAAATCAGAGCTAAAATGAACTAGATATAAATTTTTAAAGAAAAAATTAAAATAAAAAAAAATAGCTCAGCCGGCTCTCCAAGCTAAGCCAAGCCGCAAAAGCCGATTCAGCTACAGAAGCCAATCAGTTGATCCACGAAATTAGGTTTGGATCATCAGCTCAATAGAGGTCAGCCAATCGGAGCCTGCCACGTGGTGGACCAAGACCTCTAAGAGGTTTACAGTATTTTTCTTGTGGCGCATGGGGCATTTTTATCATTTCACTCACCAAAACGTGAATGTTGATTGGTTGTGGTGTGCAGTATAGCCGGTCTATGCAGTCCATAGCTATAGAAATTGTGCCATCCTATGGTCCAGATTAATGCCAGTCAAGATCGAACGGCTAGGGTTTCTACCTACTTTGATTTAGTTTTTCCAGCGCTCCCTGATCATGATCGAACAATGGACAGCACTCCAGGTAGTGATCCGACGGTCCAAGAAGCTCCCAACTTGATCAGGACACTCAAAACTTCGATCAACGACTAGATTTCCTTCTGATTAATGTTATCGGACGGCTAGAACTTAATCCAACCTGATTTGGGCTTATACACATCCGATTTTGGCATTTTTTGGACTGTTTGATCCCATTTGATGGCCAAATTTTACACAAAGCAAAAAAATTCATTCAAGACTCTTTTTAATCTAATTTTAATAAAAATTTCTTCAATTTTGCTGATTAAATCTTCTCCTTAGTCCCACATTGCCCAGCAACAAATCCTCTAACCCTTCAACACCTATAAATAAGTCCTCAGGCCTCCAGAGTTCAGTGTCTTCGATTAAGGTGAAGCTTTGGTAAGGTTAGAGTCAGGCTGTGGATTAATGGCTGCTTCGAGATAATTGGTGTTAAGAGGAAGAACTGGGCTTCTACACCATCTTTCTGCCAATACCAATCCAAGATCAGAGATCAACCTATTTTAATTTTTTTTTTTTTTATTAAATTTTATATATTTAAATTCTAAAATTTTAATTAATATAAATTTTATTTTTATTCTCTTTAATTTTATGCTCTTTATTTTTATTATAATTTAATTTTTATACTTTAATTATTGCTCTTTATTTTACTGCAAGCAGATGCTAAGATCTAAATAGTAGATCTTAGTACCAAGTTTATTTCTCTACATAGTTTAAATTTTATTTTTAATTTTTGATTTTAATTTTATTTTCAAAATCTCTCTTCTTTTTTATAAAATCAAAGATTTTAAATCTAAAATACTATCTTTCCTATGGATTCGATCTGACTCACTGCTATCTATATATTTTTAATTATTTAAGAAGTCGAATTAAACTGATAAACATGGTATCTTAATGACAACATCGCGCTCTTATCAAGGTGCTAAAGATGTTTAGCATGAAAAACTCCAAGAGAGGATTGGTGCCCTTCAGACATGGCATTCATTTATCCAAGAAGATGTGTTCCAACACACCTGAGGAGATTGAATGCATGAGCAAGATTCCTTATGCTTCAGCAATAGGGAGCCTCATGTATGTCATGCTATGTACACGACCTGATATTGCCCATGCTGTGAGTGTCACGAGCAGGTATCAGTCAAATTCAGGCAAAGAGCACTGGACTTCTATGAAATATATCCTTAAGTACTTAAGAAGGACTAAGGATATGTTTCTAGTTTTTGGTAATGGAGAACTCTAGGTCCAGGGGTACATAGACTCGACTTTTATGTCTGACATAGACGATCAAAAGTTGACATTTGAAAGTCTATTTATTTATAATAGTGGAGCTATCAGTTGGAAGAGTTCTAAGTAGAAAGTGATAGTAGACTCCATCATGGAAGAAGACTACATCACTGCATCGAAGGCTGCAAAGGAGGCATTCTGGTATAAGAAGTTCACCGCAAAACTTAGAGTGATGCCATCAGATGCCATCCCTCTATACTACGATAACAAAAGCACCATAGTCCTAGCAAAAGAGCCAAGATCTCACCAAAAATCTAAGCACATCGAGCGGTGATACCACCTCATCCACGATTAGCTTGAGAAGGGATACGTCAAGGTCAAAAGAGTTAACACTACAGATAATATAGCTGACCCACTGATAAAGTCATTAAGCCAGCAAAAGATCGAAGCCCACCTTGAGAAGATGGGACTTAGATTTATAGTCAATTGAGTTTAGGTCAAGTGGGAGTTTGTTAGATGTGTGTCCTAGAAGCCAAATTGGCTAAACACTTATCATACACTTCTAAGGATAATTTTATAATTTTGACTATAAATTAATAAAAAAATTATTTTCTATCACAGTGTGTATTTAAAAGTGTATGTGATACATTCTTTGAGTTAATAGTAATGACAATTCATATTTTCAAGAGTTGAGAATTTAAAACATGAATTTTTATAATTAACTCATAAACTGCTCCCGACCATAGGATCATCATAAGGATGGTGATCGATCTAGAAGGTTGGTGTATGATTGCTTTCTTAGGATAGATATGTTTTAAGTCTATGATGTGGAGACACTAAAGCGAGAGTACAGATACTTATTAGAGAATGAGGGTATAGAGCATGACTACCTTGAGTAGTCATAAAGAAGTCTATCTTCTCGTTGATGATTGATTGATGCTGTAGTGGTGTATCTGGTTCTTTAACCTGAGGTGCATCGATAGTTTACCTTAAGGGTGCTATAGTTTGACTATATCATAACCCGATCTTCTAGCCATTCGGAATCTTAAGGTGTATGTTGGCTATAGCATGTTTATCGTAGGAATTGGATTGTACTAATAGGAGATCTATCTACCTCGGTAATGAGGAGTAGCCCTATGATAATCATGAGATTGAGTCCTTAAGCCCATGGCCATGGCAGAGTGAAGATGAAAGAAAGAGTTTCTATTAGGGTTTCAAATTGGACTTGAATCGAATGATTAATTCATTTGACGGACATTGGGTTTGACGAGTTCACCTTAACCCTAATCCCGTCGGAACTCAAGATAGAAGAACCCAATCACATAGGTAACTACATCAAGAGGTTCACATTCAGTTTTGATGGGTTACCTCCATACACTGCTAGATGTCACTAGTGGATTTTGGAAGTAATTAGAATGATTTTGATGATCGACCATTCTAATTATATGAATCAGAAAAGTTCTGATCGATTGAAAGATGTTTCGATGATGTGGATGATGGAGATCATGACATGTCTCAATATCATATAGAATTGAACCTAACTAGATCACACAAATAAGGGTTTGGGTCTGGATGTCATCAATTGAGCGAACCCAATTTGATTGATTTGGATTAGATCCAATTAGGTTCAGGAAAATCATGCTAGCACACGATTGAGCCTAACTTTCTCCTTCTGTAGTCTTTCTGGTTCATCTTGACTGAGCCAAATTAGTTTAGGCTCATCTGGGGACCCTATATGGCTTTGTCCTAATCTGACTAGAGTTTGTCCTAGTTAGATAAGGCATTGTCCTGATGAAATCAGGGCTTGTCTGGATAAAACCAAGCCTTGTCTTAAAATAAGCAATAGGGGACCAGGACAAGGGTCGTTTGACCTGGTCTTTGTTGGAATTAAAGGGGAGAAGTTCACCACCTTATTCTTATCAGAATGGCACATGTCCCAAGGTATTTCTTGTATGGAAAAGAGGTGGGCCAGTCCTAAATATTGTGCACACAAGTCAAGGGATCGGTGGAAGAGTTTGTTATGGAACAAACTCTTGGAAATTAAAACCTACACCACCCCTCCTTCTTATCTGATTATGTGCGGCACTTCTTGGGACTTTTTGGGTGATAAAACTTGATAAGATCAGGTATTTAATGTGGGGAATCTGATGGAATTTCAGATTGATCAAGCAATTAGATTGCTAGATCAAATAGGACTCTAAGGCTGCACTAGGTCTATAAATAGACCCCTTGTCATAAGAGCTTGGTATTGCAATTAGACCATGGTGAAGCCCTTCTCTTCTACCCATATTCCACACCCTTATTCCAGATTTCACACCTCTTCTCTACGCCCAAAAGGTTGGGCAAAATCTATGATCAAGTGTTGAGAGTGGTGCTGCAAAGGTCAAGTCAAGAAGTTGCTGATCAAGAGATGAATGCGCAGCCTTCTCAAATTATTTTAAAGGTTCTTTAGATCAGATCCAAATCTGATCTTTGAAGAAAAAATTTATGAGGAGTAGACATCTAGATCCTGCCTGAGTGGACACCGATAGAGGCCAGGCATGTGCGTGTTTCCTTCTAGAACCTCAGGATAGATCAAGATCATCGTAGGATAATCTGATTACCCAAAATAAGGTATAAAATTAAATTAGATTTAATTTAATTTTAATCTTAATATTAGATCTTAAAGGATTAGATTCGAGATGTCTTAGATCTAATTATGATCTTAGAAGAAAAAAATTTTAAAATATTTCTTCAGATCTAATTAGATCTGAATGATCCTGTACCCGAAAATAAGATTTTTTCTACAACTATTAGAAGCAAGGTCATAGGAACAAGAATTATCTTGTTTTCCTTGACCATAATAGGCTGAACAAGAGAAAGAAGCAAGAGTTGCTTATCAAGGATGTTATATGATAACACCTTAAATTTTTTTTGTATATAATTCTACTACCTGGGTATGGGATACCAGTAGTCCTATGAAATTTATTGCAAGAATTTTAGGTAAGTGGAATGTTTGAAAATGGTAAGAGATTTTTGAACATTAGGGAAGGAAGTCTTGTTCCAATCCTAGCTTTAGAAATTATCAAGCTTATTTTCAAAAGATGTCATTTTGAGTGATTATCACTATTGTCCATCATTTATAATAAATATGATCTCTATTAGCTTTTTGGTTGGAGATGGTTATCATTTATCAATAAAAAAAAATATTATGATATTATTATGAATAATATTATAATAATATATAAAAAAATAAAAAAATAATATTTAATATTTATAAAGTTGGTTAAGTGTAATATACATATTTAATAAACACTCAAGTTAGATTATGTCATGGATGTCTATCTTTGACATTATAGGCTTAGTCATCCTGACAAGAATTGGATGAATGGGTTAGCTTGAAAGGGAAACCTCGATATTAATGATTATGAATCATTGATAACTTGTGAGTCTTGTCTTCTTGGAAAGATGATAAAATCATCTTTTAATAAAAAAAATGAAGGAGCCGATAAAGTTCTAAGTCTTATACATAGTGATATATGTGGACCTATGAACTTAAGTGCCAAAGTAAGATATTAATATTTCATTATAGATAACCTATCTAGACATGGATACATCTAGCTTGAATCATTTAAAATATTCAAATGATTCAATAATAAAATAGAAAAATAAATTAAAAATGATATTAGAACTCTTCAATTAGATCGAAAAGGCAAATACTTATCCAGTAAGTTTGTGACATATCTAGGAGAGAATTGGATTCTCTCTCAGTGGATTTCTTTTCAGAACATAGTGTATCTGAAATAAAAAATTAAACTTTATAAGACATGGTTCAATCCATGATAGGATTCACTTGTCTGCTTGTTTCAGAGTTGTACTATTGTGACTACTAATTTTACTCTAAAAATTTATATCGAGTAAATCTATTGTAAAGACTCCATATGGGATATGGATTGGGCGTAGGCCTAGACTCTCTCACCTTTGGATTTGGGGTTGATCAGCCTATGTCATATATTTGCACACAAATAAATTTGGATCTTGGTTCAATAGATATTTGAGGGTTATTAATTCTACCATGCTGAAGAACATAAGATATTTATCAGCAGTAGGGCATTCCTTTTGAAAAGAATTTTCTTAGAGAAGGAACCGATACCTAACAAGTTGAACTTGGAGAAAGTTTGACTGGTAGAAAATGAACTAACATAATATAGTGAACCTACAGAACCAGATTTGATTAGATCAAATTTGGAGCCCATTAAAGTATCACTTTTAAGGAGATCTGGTAGAGTACTGCATTAGCTGGATAGATACTTTAGTGTCTAGGTCTGGGATAGCGATCCTGTTGAGCTCGATGAGAACAATAAGGATTCGATCACCTATAGGGATGCAATGCAATGGTCTGACTCTGAGAAGTGGCTTGGAGTCATATAATCCAAATTGAAGTCTATGAAAATCAATAGTATGTGGATACTAGTTGATTCACCTAAAGGGATAAAACATGTTAGGTGTGAATGAATTTTCAAAAGGATCAGAGCAGCACAGACGGAAAGGTAGAGATCTATAAAGCCCGTCTAGCTATCATCTCAGAGTTCGAACATACATTTTGAACGTATGTCTTTGTTATGAACAAAGAAAAATCTTATATTTGTAAGTGGGCAAAATATTTTATAGTGTTAATCCTTGTGTTGTTTGTGGATGAAGTTTTCTTAATTGGAAATGGCATTCCAGCATTGCAATGAATAAAGGTTTGGTTGTCATCTAATTTGTTCATATTCAAAATCAGATATGGTATACTCACTAATGGTAGTGAGTGGATACTAGTCTGATCTAAGTGCGAACCACTAGATGATTGCATAGACAATCCTTAAGTATTTGGAAAATACTAAGATCCAGTGAGTTAAATATGGAGATACTAACTTAAAACTTGTGAATGTTTTGATTCTTGTTTTCAGTCAGAATAAGATGACAACAAAAAAATATCGGGTCATACCCTAATTGTAGGAGCAATCTATTAGAAAGGTTCCAAGTAGGATGCTTTAGCCTATTTAGTTAGTGATGTAGAGTACATCGTGGCATATGATGCTGCCATGTAAGCTGTATAGTTACTGAGGTTTTTTAGTAGGTTGAGAGTGGCACCCTCCGTTGATGGTCCACTCCTATCATAGTATTGGAGCCATAGCTCAGGCTAAAGAACTGAAGGACTAGCATATTCTACATCGCTCTCACCTTTAATTTTAGATCAGGATGATGTCGATCTTTGGAAGATCGATGAAAAAGGAGAACTTGACTGATCCATTTGCTAAGGCCTCAGAACTAAGGAGTTCTATGAACTCAACTGGAAGATAGGATATTTCATATTATTTTGATTGGCTTTAGTCTAAGTGAGAGTTATTGAAAAATATGTCCTAAAGTCAATCATCTAAATGATAAATGATTGGAATTAGTATATGAATTATCTAATAATAATAGTTTTTTGACTAATTTATCATCGAAGTTTTATCTTTTATAAATAAACTTCTAAATTATGATGAAGTATTTAGAACCACAATCAATTGATAAAAGAAGATTTATCAGATGGTTCTTAAACTATTTATCACCAAATGATAAGTTATTAACAAGAACGATAACTTATCGAGTGTAGATCACTGTATGCCATATGCTTTGGTTATCCTCATAACCAAGTGATGTGGAGATACTGGTATAGCATCCAGATGAGATGTAGGAGTATATCTGCACTGAACGTGATCAAAGTAGCACTCTACTGTCAAGAGTAGCTAGCTAAGGCCAATGGATATAAGTGTTCCTTCGATCTGAGATCACCGTAGTGACTTGCAAGCAACTCACTGTACTTTGATGTCGGACTGCCTATATTTCTAATATAAGTTCGAAAGATTTATGGATACAATAAAGTACTTGTAGAGTCAATGTGTTAGTCAAGATGAGATTGACCACTCCTGATTAACTTTAGGAAGAGAATGACTCATTGTGTTTTAATTTAGCAAACCTAGGCCTAGATAATCCTCGTGAGGAGTCATGGTATTTATAAAATTTTGAGAAATAATATTGATAACTTGTATAAGTATTGATAGCATACTCGAAGTTGTCTTGAGTATTATTGGTCAAAGGGATGAATTATATAGTAACCATGGGCTAGGGTTCTAAAAATGTTGCTTTGCATACATTCGACCTCTTCGGATGTTGAGAACTATTGCTAGATGGTTACTTCAATTAGTATAAAAATTGGTTTCTATGCTATCGACTTAGGTTTGAACCCATGGGGTCATACACATTAGAGGTTATAACTAGATCAGATGGTTAATCGACGATTGAGAATCATTCTAAGGTTAAATATTCAATGCGATTGATGTTTGACCTAATGCAAGTGTTGCAGGAGGATAGATTAGTAATTAAATCACTAATTAGCTTAATTTGATTAAGCAATTGGGTTGAGATCTAGTTTAATTGAATTAGATTTAATTAGAATTTGTTTGGACTTAATTAGATTAAGTTTAATTGGTTTATTGGATAAGCCAATTGTAAGAAAAAAATAATTCCTAGTTGGACTAGGATTTGAGTGCAACTAATTTCTAATTGAGTTAGGATTTAAATCAAATTTAAATATGATTTAAACTTAATTGAATTAGGTTCCTAGTTAGAATAGGATCATCTATAATTAGTCTTTCACTAATCTTATTTTAATTGGATTCAAAATTATTTTGACCTAGTCAAATAGGAGGAGTCCTAGTTGGACTGGGACTCTCACATTCTTGCACCACCTAAGAGCCCACACCCACACCTTTAATTCCAAAATTTTTACATGATTTCTTATGCCTAAGATAGATTCTCCATGTCCAATAATCTCAGGTTTTGGGATCAAGTTTGAATTGGTCAAAATTGGAAAGTGGTTGTGCATAGGATTCTATTTGATAGAGTCCTAGTTATCCAAAACACCTCCTCTCTCTTTGGAAATTTCTCCATGCCTCCCTTTATTATGTGTGCCACTAATTTCTTGATTTTTGTATGTGGCCTTGCTGTTTCTCATGCAAAAAATCTGGGAGGGGGCATCCAAGAGTTGGATGCCCCAAGGACTCTATCACATAGAGCCCAAATCCACTAAAACTCTTCCCTTGTTTTGACCTAGTCTTACATTAGTTTGGGGACGCCTCCTTCTATTGTTTTTGAGCATAAAAAATTCTAGTATAACCATAATAAAACCAAAAGGAAAAGGAGAGTTGGCATGGAGGTTTGTGGTGCCTACAACCTTGGAGAAAAAGTCTTAATTAAGACATGAAAAGTTCGTGTCTTGATGAAGATAAACGTAAGAAGAATGTCTTCTCATATATTTCTCTTTCAATGTTTATTTTCTCCTTATTCTTTATGATTTTTATATGATGAAAATCTAAGAGAGAGAGGAAGAGGGTGTGGGGATCTATGCTCCAAGGTGTTGGGCCATAGTAATTATTTTTGGACATGATCTAATCATGTCCTGATGGGAGAAGAAAAAAGAGAAGAAGGTCTTCTCTTAGGGTTTCTTTGAGAATCCTTCTTCTCCACATTTTTATGAGATATTTTTATAAGAGAAAATAGAGAGTATGAGATCTAGAAACATGAAAAAAGTCTAGGAAAGAAGGTCTTTCCTTGTCCTAGCATAAAGTATTTTCAGGACATCAATCATTGATATCCTGAAAGAGAAGATTTGTCTTCCCTTAGAACCTTTTCTAATGTATTTTATTTTTGTTTTTTGGAAGATCCAAAGGTTGGTTTTTTCTCTTAATCTTCCTCTTATTCTTCATCTCTTAGAGTATCTAAGAAATTCAAAGATTAAATTTTAGATTAACCATCAGGAGGGATCCATGAAAAGCCAGCACTTCAAGTGGATCTTCGTTCGACGAACCTCCAATTTTGTTGCAGCCTCATATGGATCACCTATAGAAGTCGGACGCGTGTGTGGCTCCAAAGACAACAATGTGAATCAACTATGGAGTTCTCAACTCATGCAAAGGTATAAGATTTGATCTCTTCTCTCACCTGGATGTGATCTAAAATTTAGATCTAGAATTATTCTAGATCTAGGATATTAATTTTATAAATATGAAAATATTTAGTTTTAGATTTATGCATGCATTATAACATGTTATAGATCCTAGATGTAGGATTTAGTAATTAGATTATATACATTTATAGATTAAATTATTTAATTTATAACTTTCACTACGTTATATTTCAAAAAAATTTTGAAATTCATGCATGAAATCCTATATATTTTTCATTACTATACTCGATAAACATTATCATCCTAATTAATAATGTATCATTTGATCATGAATAGTTTGAAGACTAATTAATAAATCTTCTCTTTATCAAAACTAAATAGTCCTAAGGACTTCATCACAACAAAGAAGTTCATTAGAAGATGTAGATTTTGTGATAAAAATGTCAGAATATTTATTTTATTCAATAATAAATCATTTGCAATTATAAAATAGTACAACTATCAGTAGGTTGATGATTGACTTTGGGTTACAATTCTCAGAAATTTTTTTCTTTCTTCTTCATTGCTATGTTGCGAGACAAATCACTTGGCCAAAGAAATTATGCTCCATTTCTTCTTTCTTGCTTCTCTCTTTTCTTTTCCCCCAATTTTTTCTTTGTGATGTCAGATCTATTCCAAAAGAAAATTGCTGGCAGGGGGAGGAGTGGAGAAAATCATGATGGTCCATGGGACCATCACTCCATTTTCCCTTTTCTTTTCTTTCTGTTGACTAGTCATCACATTCTTGCCATCTAAAAAAAAATTCATCCTTTAAATTTACATATCTGAACCTTGAAAGAGCTAAGGATGCACTGCTCAAATTTTATCCTTTAGCTCCTGCATTGCCTCTTTTTATGAATGGTTGCTCCATTGAATCTTCACGTAGTGAATAGTGCATCACCTCAAAACTTGCTCCTTGCAATCAATGATTTGTATAGGAATCTCTTTATAAGTCAATTCTTCTTCTACTTATAATGGTTCATACCCCACCACATAACTCAAATCCAAAATATACTTTCTTAGTGAAGAAACATTGAAGACATTGTGCACCTTGGATAGCTATTATGGTAAGGCTAATCTATAAGCATCATCTCCAACTCTACTTAGAATCTCAAAAGGCCAGATGTAGTGAGGACTCAGCTTACCATGTTTTTCAAATCTCATGACATCTTATGAAGGAGAAACCTTCAAGCAAACAAAGTTACCAATTTGAAATTCTATTTCTCTCATTTTCTTATCTACCCAACTCTTCTACCTGTCTTGAGCCACCTTGAGTCTTTTCTTGATCAATAGAATATTTTTCTAGCATTCTAGACCAACTCAGGACCTAATAACTTCTTTTTGTCAACATCATCCCAATGCAAAGGAAACCTGCACTTCCTTCCATAAAGGGCCTCATAAGGTGCTATCTTGATGCTGGAATGATAGCTATTATTATAAACAAGTTTTGCTAAAGTCATGTGATCATCCCAGCAGCCTCCAAGATTAATTATGCAAGCTCTAAACATATCCTCCAAAGTCTGAATTATCCTATCTAATTGGCCATCGGTCAGAGGGTAAAAAGTAGTGCTAAGCTTTAATTTAGTTCCCATAGCATCCTCAAAAATCTTCCAAAATCTAGACATAAATCATGGATCTCAATCAGATAGTATACTTACTAGCACACCATGTAGACACACGATTTCATCAATATACATTTGTACCAGCTTATCAAGTGAACTACCAACCCTAAAGGATAAGAATTAAGTTGATTTAGTGAGCTAATCCATAATTACCCATACTATTGAGGGTTCAGATGGATCAGCCTAATCAGATCAAATCTAAGCAACAAAATTTTTAAAAATTTTTTCTAATCTAATCAAATCTGAAGGTTCTTAGATTTGATTGTATATATAGAAATCTAAAGCATGCAATAAGATAGGTATTCAAAATACCACCTTTTGAGTAAACACTTTACTCACAGCAATGATCTGAAGCTATCTCGAGATTCAACTTAAGCCACATATGCATCCAGCCTCTACCAGTATCTACTTGAGTTAGATCTAGAGATCTTTTCCTTCTAGATTTGATTTTTTAAAATAAAAAATAGATCTCCTTGTTGCACCTTTGATCTGATCTTCGACAACAGTCTGATCGACACATGATCGAGGTCTTCTTTAACTTAAACTTGCATGGACAACACCTCGATGTTCGATGATGCAGTCTACCCAACACTTGGGTGCGGAAGAAAAGATCAAGAGGAGGGAGAGTAGGCATGGAGAAGGGGAGCAGAGCTTGGGCGTGGGCCGGTGGAATGGCCAAACCTTTTGATCTAGTCCCCTATTTATAGAAAATTAGGATGACCTAGAGTCCTAGGGCTTTAAGCAATTTACCAGATCAATTTGCTTAAAGCAAAAGGACTTTCTAATAACCCCCATGCCCCATCTGATTTCTTCATGGATTTTTGTCATATAAAAAGCCACAAAAGAGTGTGCTAGATATTATCTCTCCAAGTGTTTGAATTTATTTGACCAATTCAAACAAGTTCAAATCCCAATAGCTTTTGTTGGAATAAAACTCCTCCGACCAATCTTATCTCTTAGTAGCGCACACACGCCCCCTCTCTCTTTGAGAAACCATCTAGGGTGCATGCCCCTAGAGAAACTCTAGGGGGCATGTGCCCCTTCAATTCTTGCACACAAGAGGATTAAGACAAAGGGTGGGAAACCAACTCTTGGCGCCCCCTTGTCCTAATTTTTTAGAGGAGATCAAGACAAGGTCTAGTCCATTTAGGACAAACCCATATAGGACTTCTAGATAAGCCAAATCCAATTTGACTGAGTCCAAACCAATTAAGAGATCCAAAGTAGGAGAAAGTTAGATCCAATTATGTGGTAGCATGATTTTCTTGAACCAAATTGGATCTAATCCAAATCAATTGAACTTCATGAGTCCAATTAATGATATCTAGACCCAAATCCTGAAGAAAGTAGATCTAAGATTCCACAGATAGATCTTAAAACTTTTTCAAGATCTTGCAACGAAAGACTTAAATAAATCTAAAATTTATTTAAATAATCATGTAAACACCTAGATCTCAGATCTATTACATGATTAAGAAATGATATTAAATCAAAAATTAAAATTAAATAAGAAAGAAAAAGATTGATCAAATCAACCTAGATCTACACTACATCAAATGCAAGTATGAAGTTTATAGATTAGATCTATTACCTGAGCAAGTTTAAATGTTCTAACTTGTTGATCTGGGCTTGAGGATGAAGTCATGAGCCACACATATATCCAGTCTCTAGGAGTCATCCAAACTACCCTACGATCTCTGATCTGATGTTCGATGCAAAAAATTAGCACAACATGCTAATACTATGTTGATCCTTCTTCGATGGTCAATCTAATGCTCCCTTCTTCAAAATTTGGACTCTCCAAAATATGAAAAGGAAGATGAGAGTTTGCTGATCTAAGACTCTCTCAAAAAAATTCAAAAGAAAGTAGGAGAGATTGAAAATAAAATAGTCCTAGAAGAAGATCCTCTTCTTCTTCTCTTTTTTCTCACCTAGACACCTAGTTTGGTGCCTATGGAACCACCACGCCCAAGGACCCTCTTCCTCTGATTTTTGCACACCCAAAACCTCTCCTAAAGCTCTATATTTTATAAAAAAATTAGAATAAATATTATCTAATAAATAAAAAAAATAAGAGTCCAATTTAGGTCAAATTTTTAGCCTAGGAATATCCAAACATGGGAAGTTGTTAGGGCTCCCAACTCTTGGGCGCCTCCTCCATAATTTTTGGCATGGACCAGCAAGGGAGGTTGCACAAAAAAGGAGATTATTTTTGTGGAATAAGAGAATAATTAATTAAAAGAGGAGGTGACATTCAAGGAAAGATGTTTTGATCAACAAGGATTCTATCTCATAAAATCCTAAGCAAAACCAATTCCTCCTTTGACTTGGTCTTCCACCTAACTTTCAAATATGACTTGGAGGGAGTGAGGGCACATGGAAATTAGGAAGAAAGAGATTTTCTATGAAAGTACCTAAGAATTAGGTATGGAGGGAATTGGAACCAAGGTGGCATAAGGAGATAGGGAGTCCCAGTCACACTAGGACTTCTGTTTTGACTTGGTCAAACAAGATCTTTTAACCAAGTGACTAGGACTCCTATTTTGACTTGATCAAACAAGATCTTTTAAACAAATAAAATCAAGATTAAACCAACCCAATTAAATAAGGACCTAACCCATTTAAGGACTTAATTAAATTAGATTAAATCAAATTTAATTCTAATTTATTTTCTAATCAAATTAAAAAATTGGATTAATCGAAGTCCTAGTTAGACTAGGACTAGTTCTTTCTTGCACTTGGCTTATCCAATAAACCAATTGAACTTGATCCAATTAAGTCCAAACTAAATCTAATTAAATTATATTTAATTAAACTTAATCTCAGCCTATTGACTTGATCAAATTAAGCTAATTAGCAATCCAATTGCTAATCAATCCTCCTGTAACACTTGCATTAGGTTAAACACCAATCGTATTGATTGTTTAACCCTAGAACGATTCTTAATCGTTGATCAACCATCCGATTAGATCATAAGCTCTAATGTGTATGGCCTCATAGGTCTGAACCTAAGTCAGTAGCATAGAAAAAAATTTCTGCACCAATCAAAGTGACCATCTAGCAATGATACCCGATGGTCGGATATGTCGAAGGTGTAGAACACCATCCTTAGAATCCATGTGGATATAGTTTTCATATAATTCATCCCCTTGACCATAATGCTCGTAAGACACATCAGAGTTCAACTGTCAACTCTGATCAGGTTGTCCATATTGTATTTCAAAATATCAAATCCATTTGATGGACTATCTTGACCAAGATTTTGCTATATTGAAATACAGTGATACATTCTTCTCCAACTCTTGGAGTGGTTAATTCCATCTTGCTCACACTCCGACTTCGTAAGTACTTGACTATGCCCAAAAGCCTTCCATTGATGAATTAGAAATTTAGTTAGTCCAGTACCAAAGCATAGTGAGTTGCTTGCAAGTCACCGAGATAATCTTAGGTCTAAGGGCTACTTATACCTATATCCCATCAAAGATATTCTCAATAACAAAATGCTCTGGGGTTGGTCACATTCAATGATGATATACCCATACATCTCATCTGTATGCTATACCAGTGTCTCCACACTCCTTGGTTAAGAGAACAATCAACCTATATGGCATATAGTGACCTATGCTCGATAGACGTTGTCGTCCTAATTAACAATCAATCATTTGGTCATGAACAAATTTAAGGACTAATCAATAAATTCTCTCTTTATTGAAACTAAATAGTCCTAAGGACTTCATCACAATAATGAAGTTCATTAGAAGATGCAAACTTATGATGAAAAAGATGCTAAAATATTTTTATTAATTAATAAATTAATTATAATTATAAAATGGCTCAACCATCAACAGGCTGATGATTGACTTTGGGACAATTTTCAATAACTCCCACTTATCCTAAAGCCATTCGACATAGTATCTAATATCCATCTTCGATTTATGGTTGTCGAACTTCTTGATTGCCAGGGCTTTAGTGAAGGGATCCGCTAGGTTCTCCTTTCCATCAATTTTCTGAAGGTCGACGTCACCACGATCCATGATTCACGAACCAAATGAAGGCGGTGCAGAATGTGCTTTGTCCGCTGATGTGCCTTTGATTTCTTTGCTTGAGCTATGGTGCTAGTGCTATCACAGTAGAGTAGGACTGGACCATCAATGGAGGGTGCTACTCCAAGCTCCGTGATGAACTTCCTTAGCTACACAGCTTTCTTTACTAAATCTGATGCTGCCATGTACTCTGCTTTGCAAACAGAGTCAACCATTGTATGCTGCTTGAAACTTTTTTAGCAGATGGCTCCATCATTTAGAGCAAAGATATATCCCGAAACATTTTTACTATCATCATTGTTAGATTGGAAGCTGGAGTCTATAAACCCCACAAGCTTTAGATTTGACTCACCATAAACCAACCATTGGTCCTTAGAATTTCTCAAATACTTAAGGATGGTTTTAACCACCATCCTATGACTTTTTTTAGGATCGGACTGGTATCTACTCACTACTCCTAGTGAGTATGCCACGTCTGGTCTCGTACATGTCATTGCATACATAATAAACCCTACTGCCAAAGCATATAAAATTCTACTCATATGCTTTCTCTCTCTTCAGAAGTTGTCAGACAATCCTTCTTAGAGAGAGAAATTTCTTGGTTTATTGAAAGATAGTTCTTTTTAAAATTCTTCATGCTGAACCTTTTCAGCACAATTTCTATGTACATGGATTGGGATATACCAAGCATCCTTTTAGATCTATCCTTATAGATCTTCATCCTTAGGATGTAGGATGCTTCACCCAAGTTCTTCATGGAAAACTATGATGACAACCAGACTTTTATTTCTTATAGTGTGGGGATGTCATTTTTGATTAAGAGAATATCATCTACGTATAAAATAAGGAATACCACTGCTGAACCATTTGCCCATTTGTAAATGCAGGGTTCTTCTCCATTCTTAAAGAAGCCATACGTTTTGATCATTTTATCAAAATGCATGTTCCAACTCCAAGATGCCTACTTCAATCCATAAATGGATCTCTAAAGCTTGCACACCATGGACTCATCTGTGGATGTGAATCCTTCAAGTTGTATCGTATACACCTCTTCGATTAGCTCTACATTTAGAAAAATGATCTTCACATCCATCTGCTAGATCTCATAGTCCAGATAGGTAGCTATGGCAAGCATAATCCGAATAGACTTGAGCATTACCATAGGAAAGAATGTCTCATCATAGTCAATACCATAATGTTGATGATACCCCTTGGCAACCAGATAAACTTTATAGATCTCCACCTTTCCATCTGCGCCCCTCTTTCTTTTGAAGATCGATTTATATCCAATGGATTTAACCCCTTTAGGTGGGTCAACTAATGTCCATACATTATTGACCTTCATGGAATCCATTTTGGATCTCATGGCTTCTAGCTATTTCTCAGAGTCAGATCTCTGCATCACATCCATATAAGTGATCGGGTCCTCATCGTTCTCATCGAGTTCAATGAAATCACCATCTTGGACCAAGAATCCATAGTATCTATCCGGATGGCAGGGTACTCTATCGGATCGCCTTAATGGTGCGGGTTCACTAGGCTTCGAATCTGATCTGATCAAATCTAACTTAGGTTCAACATTCTTTGTCGGACTTTCTACCTGTTGAACTTCATCAAGTTCAACCTTGAAAACAACAGTTCCTTCATCAAGAAATGCCTTTTCCAAAAAAATTGCCCTAAGACTGACGAATTCCTTTTGTTCATTAGCATGATAGAAATAGTATCCTTTTGTCTCTTTTTGGTATCCTATGAATGTATACTTGTCGGACCTAGGCTCGAGTTTGTCTATAACTAACTGCTTGACATAAGCCGGGTACCCTCAAATCCTAAGGTGTGAAAGTGCTGGCTTACGCCCTATCCATATCTCATATGGGGTTTTAATTATAGACTTACCTGAAACCCTATTTAATAGATAACAAGCCGATTCGAGTGCATATCCCTAGAAGGATATCGGCAAGTTGGCAAATCCCATCATGAATTGGATCATGTCTAATAGAGTCCGATTTCTCCTTTCAGACACACCATTATGCTATGATGTTCTAGGAGGAGTCTATTGGGAGAGAATTTCATTCTCTACTAGATATGTGAGAAACTCACCAAAAAGAAATTCTCCTCCTTAGTTAGATCAAAGAGTTTTAATACTCTTTTTAGTTTGTTTTTCTACTTCACATTGAAATCGTTTGAACATTTCAAAAGATTTTGACTTATGTTTCATCAGATAGACATATCCATATTTGGATAGATCATCTATGAAAGTGATGAAGTACACATATCCACCTCTAGTAGTTGTGCTCATTGGTCCACATATGTCAGTATATACTAGACCTAAGAGCTCATTGGCTCTCTCATCTTTTTCAGTAAAAGGTGACTTGGTCATTTTACTAAGAAGACAAGACTCACAGGTTGGAAGTGATTCATAATTATTAACTTCAAGGATTCCTTCCTGAGTCAACATGTTTATCCTATTCTTGTTTATATGACCTAGCCTATAGTGCCATAAGTAGATATTTAATACACTATTTAATCTAGGATGCTTGCCAGTAGAATAGACTACATTAATAGATTGTGATAACATATATACACCATTATTCAATTATCCATAGAAAGCAGTAACACCATTCATAATGACATTACAAACTCATTTCTTTATTAAAATTTCATAATTGTTCATGGCCAAAAGACATACAGAAATGATATTTAAAAAGAAACTAAGACAAAAATAACAATCACCAAGAACAACGATAAGAGATTCAAATACAAGTTTCAAAATTCCTAAAGCTAGAACAGAAACTGGTCTTCCATCTCCAACGTTTAGGAATCTTTCATCTTGCTCGAACATTCTACTAACCTGCAACCCCTGCAACGAATTGCAAATATGGTAAGGGCTATCGGTATCTAATACCCAGTCAGTAATATCACAAATAGAGAAATTGCAAGGAGTTATCATATAAATACCTTGCCCAATAATAGCTTGCTTCTTTCTCTGCCAGTTCGGGTCCCAGGAGGCAATGTACTTAGGATAGTTCTTCTTTCAGTGCCCCCACTTCTTGCAAAAGAAGCATTCGGCTTTACTCTTTTTGGGCTTGGTCTTTGGGGTCTGAGCCTGTACAGGTGTCCTAGCATAAATATGCACCTTCTTGGCTTTCTTCTTCTTATTCTTCTTCCCTTTTCTAAAGGATCGAGAACGAGAAGACAAACCTCCTACTAAGTTCATCGACTCCTTATGGAGTTGGTGATCCTTCTTAAAGTTCTGAAGTAACCCCAGTAACCCATGGTAGTCCACTTCAGGCTTTGACATTCTATAATATGTAAGGAATGAGAGATAAGACTTGGGCAGTGAGTTTAGTATTGCATCTTTCCCAAGTTATTTATGTAAGAAAAAGCCGAGCTTGCTCAAGCACTCTATTAGCTTGATCATGTATAATACATGATCAATGACAGAGGCACCATCTTGCATTCTAGCGTTGAAGATAGTACAACTAGTCTTGTGCCTCTCAACATCATTGGGTGTGCCAAAAGAATCCTTCAATACTTAGAACATTTCGTTTGGTTGAGCTATCTCAAACTTACGACTGAACTCATCACTCATCGCAGCCAGCATAATGTAGCACACCATGGTTCGATCACTAAGCCACTTTTGATAAGTGTCTCTGACTATTCCACATATATTGTCAGCTGGCTCCTTAGGTGTAGGATCCACCAGCACATATAGGATCTGTTCATGCTCTAGGACAATCATCAACTTTTGGTACCAGCTACTGAAGTTAGATCCCACCAACTTATCATTGTCCAACAATGATCGAAGTGATTGAGAAGTGACCATGTATGCACAAAGGACAACCAAAATCTAATTAGTAATTGATTCATTAAACCTAAAGATTTGGACTTTAATCAAAAGGTTTCTTCCACTATTTTATTCGAATTGGTAGCCTCTACCTCCAACTTTAGGAATTATCTTAATTCCTTAGTGGATACTAGAATCCACATAAATTGCACACGAGCCCAACTTTGGTTGGCCAACCCATGTACATCTAAGGATAGGTTCATAACCAATTATTTCTCCAAATAATTTTTAGTAATTAAATTTTGCCCCAGGCCCTGATCAGTTGGCTTTGGCCTTCTCAAAAAAGGATCTAGTTAGGTTCAACCATTATCATGACCATACTTGGTCCATCCAACCAATGAATTATCAGGCCCAACTTTGGTTGGCCCACTTGACCACGATTTAGAAAGATGTATCCAAGAGATCATATAATGAATGATAATTTCATTAATCGATAAGCATCAAGCCTTCGTGCCTCTACTGATTATCCAATTGATGGACCCATTATCATCCACTTTAATGGGAGGCTATGATTTAGTTATCATATAACTATTTTATTTTAGGGATCTAATAATTTTAGAAGATTTATTTATAGAAGTGAGTAGGTCAGATTAACCAACTTGTCATGATCCTCCCACTAACTTCACCAAGTTAGCTTAAGAAAGACCATTAATAGGCTGGTCTAGAAGCACCTAAATCAGTCAAACTGGTTTACCTAGCTGACATGAGTTAGCTCGAATAGTCAAGCAATCCGATCAAAATATAATCTCACCAAGAGGCCAAGTAAGTTCAATCAATAGAAGGGTCTGCCAGGCTTGCCTTAGACACCATCAGAAATGGCTAGATAAGCAGGCTGTCAATTAAAAACCACTGATCTGGTTTACCTTAGACACCAACGATTTAATTTATTTCAATTAAATCAACCTAACAGTTCATGCTAGACCGCGTAGCCAAGAATCAAGTCCATCTTGGGTTTTGTTAAAGACATGGACTTGACCAACTACAACTATTGTAATTGATCTAGAGAATCCTTGACCTAATCTAAGACAATAATTGATTAGATTTAGTCAATTATCCAATTAAGTCCACTCTTTAATCTAACCATAGGTTTAACCCAATTAATGGACCTAATCTCCACTAACCCATTTAACCCAATGTGTTATAATTTATGTCTTAGGATCTTCAATTCACAATCCTAGATCCAAATCAATCAACTTCTTAATTCTCAATTAAGTTTTGGGCTGAGGATTGGGGTTCAGCTTTTCAAAAATAATTTTCATATTTGTAATTATTTTTACAACATGGTTCTATCAATCAAGTTGTATGTTTGATTCATAATCAATATACAAGTAAAATAAACATAAAACTACTTTAGATCTAATCTAAACAGGTTCATGTAATTAAAATAATTTCAATAATAATCAATCATAAATCTCTCTAGATCAAATCTAACATATTTATGATGATTAAAATTAGATTAAAATATTTTTAATTAGATCATAAAATCTCTTAGATCTAATTTAAAATTTTATGATCAATATTATAGATCAGCACGTACTAGAACAACCTATTCACTGTAAGGGATAAACCTTACAGCAGGACAACCTTATGGCAGTCCATGCAATCTAAAATATTTTTGTTGGTGCAAAATCTAGTTGATGCTGGATCGAGCTGGAGTTGAGGAAGAAGAGGTTGCCACCGGTGATCTGCAAAATAAAGTTTCATCCAAAGTCAGTGGTGGTGGCTCCAATAGGACCCTCTGATGATCAAGTTAGCTCTTCTGACCAACAGAAGTGGAGTGCTAAGGAAAGAACTCAACAGAGTTTTGGGAAAGAGAAGTGAGCTTAAAGAAAATATATCTGGAGGATCTCTTTTATAGATGGAGTCCAGAGCAGATTAATAGTGACAACCATAGCCATCCGATTGCTGGCTACTTAGGATCGCATGGGGCTTGTTACGGAGAGGGGTGCCGTCTGTAATAGACTGATAGTGACAGCCATAGCCATCCAATAGTGGGCCGCTTAGGGCTGCATGAGATTTATTATGGAGAGGGGCATCATCTGTAGCAGACTGATAGTGACAGCCATAGTCGTTCGGTACTAAGCCACTCGGAGCTACGTGGAGTTTGTTACAGAGAGAGGTGTCCATTGTCATGATGTGCCCGTTCATCAAGATTTAATAGTTGAAGTTCGGAGGAAGCAGATGTTGGTTGATGAAGAGCTTTGACATACATCAATTCTAGAAGAGTTCGAACTCCTAAAGGGGACATGACTAGAGGGGATCATCAGAGAGGAATGCTAGTTAAAATCTAGAAGTAATCTACTAGAGGAATCTAGATGGAGTTCGACTGATGGAGGTCTAGAAGGAGTCCGACTGAAGAAGAAGTTCGAAAGGAGTCTGATTGATGGAGAAGTTTGGAAGGAGTTCAGCCACTAGAGGAGTTTGGGAGGGGTTCGGCCATTGGAGGAGTTTGATCATCGAAGGAGTCTGGGAGGGGTTCGACCGCTGGAGGAGTTTGACTACTGAAAAAGTTTGAGAGTGGTTCAGTCGCTGGAGGAGTTTGGCTGATTAAAAAGTTCGAGAGTGGTTCGATCGTTGGAGGAGTTTGGCTGATGAAGGAGTCTGAGAGGGGTTCATTCGCTGGAGGAGTTCGGTTGCTAAAGGAGTACGAGAGGGGTTCGACCGTTAGAGAAAGAATTTTTGATCGAAGCTCTTTCATGATTATCAATTACATTAGGCTAAGCATCAGACTGGACTTTGATGGGAGTGGGGTTTATCCCCAACACTAGTGCCCCCACTTTCGAGTTCAAAACTTGAAGGAAGGGAGTACAAAAAAGATGACTGTCGAAGTTCTTTTTCAGGCTCTGCACCCATTGAGGTTGAAGCACGGGGGAGATCTTATCTTCTATTGAAGTTGAAGCTCAGGGGATATCTTATTTTCAATTGAAGTTGAAGCTCGAAAGATATCTTATCTCCCATTGAGGTTGAGAGAGATTTTATCTTCTTTTAAAGTTGAAGCTCGAGGGAGATCTTATCTCCAACCGAGGTCGAAGGAGATCCTATCTTCTGTTGAAGTTGAAGCTCGGAGAAGATCTTATCTCTAGCCGAGGTTGAAGAAGATCTTATCTCCTGTTGAAGTTGAAGCTTAGGGGAGATCATATCTCTATCTGAGGTTCAAGGAGATCTTATCTCCTATTGAAGTTGATGCTCGGAAGAGACCTTATCTTCCATCGAGGTTGAAGGAGATCTTACCTTCTATTGAGATTAAGGCTCGGGGGAGATCTTATCTCCAACCGAGGTTGAAGAAGATCTTATCTTTTGTTGAAGTTGAAGCTTGAAAGAGATCTTATCTTCAATCGAGGTTGAAGGAGATCCTATCTCCTATTGAAGTTAAAGCTCGGGAGAGATCTTATCTCCAATCGAGGTTGCAGTAGATTCTATCTTCTATTGAAGTTGAAGCTCGAGAGAGATCTTATCTCTAACCAAGATTGAAGTAGATCCTATCTTCTATTGAAGTTGAAGTTCGGGGGAGATCATATCTCCGGTCGAGCCTATCTTCTATTGAGGTTGAGGCTCGGAGGAGATCTTATTTCTAACCGAGGTTGAAGAAAATGTTATCTCCTATTGAGGTTGAGGCTCGAGGGAGATCTTATCTCCAGCCGAGGTTGAAGGAGATCCTATCTCCTATTAAGGTTGAGGCTCGAAGGAGATCTTATCTCTAGCCAAGGTTAAAGTAGATCCTATCTTCTATTGAAGTTAAAGCTCGAGGGAGATCTTATCTTCAGTTGAGATTAAAGAAGATCCTATCTCCTGTTGAGGTTAAGGTTTGGGGAAGATCTTATCTCCAGCCAAGGTTGAAGAAGATCTTAACTCCTATTAAGGTTGAGGCTCGGGGGGAGACTTATCTTCAGCCAAGGTTGAAGGAGATCCTATTTTCTGTTGAGGTTGAGGTTCGAGGGAGATCTTATCTTAAGCCAAGGTTGAAGGAGATCTTATCTTCTGTTGAGATTGAGGCTCGAGGAAGATCTTATCTCCGATCAAGGTTAAAGGAGAATCCTATCTCCTATTGAGGTTGAGGCTCGAGAGAGATCTTATCTCCAGTGGAGGTTGAAGTAGATCCTATCTTCTATTGAAGTTGAAGCTCAGAAGAGATCTTATCTCCTGTTGAGGTTGAGGTTCGAAGGAGATCTTATCTCTAGCCGACGTTGAAGTAGATCCTATCTTCTATTGAAGTTGAAGCTTAGAAGAGATCTTATCTCCGATCGAGGTTGAAGGAGACCTTATCTCCTATTGAGATTAAGGCTCGGGACAGATCTTATCTTCTGTCGAGGTTGAAGTAGATCCTATCTTCTGTTGAAGTTGAAGCTCGGGGGAGATCTTATCTCCAGCCGAGGTTGAAGAAGATCCTATCTCCTATTAAGGTTAAGGTTCGAAAAAGATCTTATCTCCAGCCAAGATTGAAGGAGATCTTATATCCTATTGAGGTTGAGGCTTAAGGAAGATCATATCTCCAGCTGAGGTTGAAGGAGATCCTATCTCTTGTTGAGGTTGAGGCTCGGAAGAGATCTTATCTTCAGCCAAGGTTGAAGGAGATCCTATCTTCTATTGAGGTTTAAGTTCGGGGGAGATCTTATCTCCAATCGAGGTTGAAGTAGATCCAATCTTCTATTAAAGTTGAAGCTCGAAGGAGATCTTATCTCTAGTCGAGATTGAAGGAGATCTTATCTTTTGTTAAGGTTGAGGCTTCGGAAAGATCTTATCTCCAGCCATGGTTGAAGTAGATCCTGTCTTCTATTGAAGTTGAAGCTCAGAGGAGATCTTATCTTCGATCAAGATTGAAGGAGATCTTATCTCCTATTGAGGTTGAGGCTCGAGAGAGATCTTATCTCCAGTCGGGGGAAATCTTATCTACTATCGAGGTTGAAGCTCGGGGGAGATCTTATCTCCTATCGAGGTCGAAGGAGATCCTATCTTCTGTTTAAGTTAAAGCTTGAGGGAGATTTTATCTCAAGCCAAGGTTGAAGTAGATCCTATCTTCTATTGAAGTTGAAGCTCAGGGGGATCTTATCTCCGACCGTGGTTAAAGAAGATCTTATCTCCTATTGAGGTTGAGGCTCGGAAAAGATCTTATCTCCAATCGAGGTTGAAAAAGATCGTATCTCCTATTTAGGTTGAGGCTTGGGGGAGATCTTATCTCCAGCCTTGGTTGAAGAAGATCCTAACTTTTATTGAAGTTGAAGCTCGAGGGAGATCTTATCTCCATCTGAGGTTGAAGGAGATCTTATCTCCTCTTGAGATTGAGGCTCGGCGAAGATCTTATCTCTAGTTGAGGTCAAAGAAGATCCTATCTTCTATTGAAGTTGAAGCTCGGAGGAGATCTTATCTCCAGCCGAGGTTGAAGAAGGTCTTATCTCCTGTTGAGGTTGAAGGTGATCTTATCTTCTTTTGAAGTTGAAGCTCAGGGGTGATCTTATCTCCAACCGTGGTTGAAGGAGATCTTATCTCCTATTGAGGTTGCAGCTCAAAAGAGATCTTATCTCCAGTTGAGGTCGAAGGAGATCCTATCTTCTATTGAAGTTGAATCTTAGGAGAGTCTTATCTTCAGCCGAGGTTGAAGTAGATCCTATCTTCTATTGAAGTTGAAGTTCGAAAGAGATCTTATCTCCAGCCAAGATTGAAGGAGATCTTTTCTTCTGTTGAGGTTGAGGCTTCAAGGGGGATCTTATCTCCAGTCGAGGTTGAAGTAGATCCTATCTTCTATTGAAGTTGAAGCTTGAAAGAGATCTTATCTCCGACCGAGGTTGAAGGAGATTTTATCTCCTGTTAAGGTTGAGGCTAGGGGGAGATCTTATCTCCAGCCAAGGTTGAAGTATATCCTACTTCTATTGAAGTTGAAGCTCGGGGGAGATCTTTATCTCTAGCCAAGGTTGAAGGAGATCTTATCTCCTATTGAGGTTGAGGCTCGGAGAAGATCTTATCTCCAACCAAGGTTGAAGGAGATCCTATCTTCTATTGAAGTTAAAGCTTGGGGGAGATCTTATCTCCAACCGAGGTTGTAGGAGATCCTATCTTCTATTAAAGTTGAAGCTCGGGAGAAATTTTATCTCCAGTCAAGGTTGAAGCTAGGGGTAGATCTTATCTCCAATCGAGGTCGAACAAGATCCTATCTTCTGTTGAAGTTGAAGCTCGGAGGAGATCTTATCTTCAGTCGAGGTTGAAGTAGATCCTATCTTCTATTGAAGTTGAAGCTCGAGAGAGATCTTATCTCTGGTCGAGATTGAATGAGATCTTAACTTCTATCGAGTTCAGATAGGAAGCGTGCGAAGGCAGGGTAGCCCGAAGGTTCCCCGAGGTTGACCTCGGCTTTTGAGAGTAGGAGGAAGATGACATGGAGGTGGGACCATCTAATATGGTAGTTGACCTTTTCTTTTCACATTTGACATAGTCAGGTTGTCGGGAAAAAGCATGTGTAGGGATTTTCTACCGAGCTTCTTCCTTCTCCATGTCTTTGGTCTACGAGGTTCTAACTTTTGCTCATGTTAGGATGAGGCTTTCCTTCTATTCTTAACATGGCTTATGGGGGTGCATTAGGGTTGTCGGTAGGGCTTCTTCCTCCTTATCTTATATCGATGAGGTCTTCGACTTTGCTCATGTTAGGACGAGGTTCTCCTTCTGTTCCTAATGGCCTATCGGGGCACATTAGGGCCGTTGTCAGGATCTCTCTCCTCACCTCATCTAAAATGAATGAGGCCTTCAAGTTTGCTCATGTTAGGATAAGGTTCTTCTACTATCTTAAATAACCAGAGGTCTTCGACTTGCTCATGTTTGGATGAGGTTTTCCTCCTATTCCTAATATGGCCACTTTTGATTGCTTCTTTTCTATCATCGCATACTTTTTGTACCAAGAAACAATAATGTTGAAATGGAGGAGTTTTATTGAAGAAAAATTACTGACAGTACATTCTCAAATTTTCTGAATTTTAAGGTTATGGGAGCATTGTTCCTCCGAGCTCCTTCAGGCAATAAGTTTTGGACCGGACGACCTCCTTTATTTCATAGGAGCCTTCCCAATTTGGGGCAAGCTTTCTCTGACTTTGAGGCTAAGAGATGGCGGCTCGTCGAAGTACTAAATCCCCCAGAGATAGTGTTGATGATGCCGAGAGGTGGCCGATCTCCTTGTTGTTCCTTCCTTATTGGTGGTTCTGGCTGCGGCAGCACCCTTGGCTGATCTTCTCTTACTTCAGGCCAGCATTTGAGGAATCGACCCAATCGGCCTCTCCTGATGAACTCCTTAATCTCGTCTTGGAGCTGAATGCATTCTTCAGTATCATGACCGTGATCATGATGATACAAACAGTACTTGCTTCGATTATACTTATTTGGAAGAGACCATAATTCTTCTGATCTTGATAGCTGATTCTTAATTTTCATTAGAACTTGAGTTTTAGGAGCATTAAGGAGGGCATAGTTGTGAAACCTTCTAGAGGGAGAACCTTGTCATGCCCTTCTATCGGGGCTTCTTTGATGACGAGCTCGAGGAGGAGTTCGGGCTCACTTGTGCTTGGGGGGAGTCCGTGAGCATGGTCGAACTTCATTCGATCCTCCATTAACCATGGGTTTATTAGACTCACCTGCTTGCCACTCTCCTACGACTTTCTCATCTTTCACTTTGAAGGCTTCTTCCACTCAGGCATATCTTTTAGCCCGAGCTAGCAGTTCGATAAAGTTCCTGGGGTACTTCTTCTCTAGGGAGAACAGCAAATCATTCTTCTGAAGGCCGCCCTTGAGTGCGGCCATTACAATAAACTGATCCAGGTTCTAGACCTCCAATGTAGCAGCATTAAATTGGGTGACATAAGCTCAGATAGATTCTCTCTCCTTCTACTTGATATTCATCAAAAAATCTGAACCTCAGCAGGGATGTCGACTGCTAACAAAATGAGCCATAAACTGATGGCTCATCTAATCAAAGGAGAAGATTATACCCAGCTTTAACATCGAGTACCAAATTTTTGCTGCTTCCTTAAAGATAGATGGGCATAAAATGGTGTCTGGTGCACCATGGAGTAGCATCATGGTTCGGAAGGCTTTCAGGTGATTGATCGGATCAGAGGTTCCATCGTAACTTTCAAATTGAGAAAGCTTGAAGTTTGGTGGAATGGGATCTTGCATAATTTGGGAAGAGAAAGAAAGATCGGTGTAGACATCATCATAGTGAGTCGGGATGACGTGGTGGAGTTTCTCAATCTATCGGTCCATCTTCCATAGTTTCTGATCGAGGATGTCATCTCGATCATAGATCTTGAAAGGCTTTCGACTATAGTTGGAGAAGATCTCTTTCGAAGAAGAATCATGATCCAAATAAGGATCCTCTGCTCTTTATTTCCCTTTTCCAAGGGCGATCGGTATGCAAGCCTAAGTGCTCCTCCTTGGGATCGGTTCCTGACATCCCGATGGTGGGTTTTCTGATAGAACCGCCATTAAGGGCTGCCGCATGGTCTGCACCATTTTGGTGAGGCTCTGAACCTACTGCATCAGTAGATTAAGCTACTCCAAATCTACCGTGATCATCGATAGAGGAGGAGGTTGAAGTATCGGCACTGGAGCAAGAAAAGATGAATCTGGCTTAGATATGATGGTAGAAGTGGTAGATCTCTAGGTAGTCGCCTTCTTTAGAAGCATTTCTTGGGATTGAGGAAGAGGATGGAGATGAACCTTGAAGAAGAAAATCCACAGGATCGATTGAGCACTCCTTTAAGAACAAAGGTACCTCAAGAATAGAGGGCCCTTTCTCTAGCACCAATTCTGTTGGTGCAAAATCTGGTTGACACTGGATCGAGCTGGAGTTGAGGAAGAAGAGGTTGCTACCTGTGATCTACAAAATAAAGTTTCAACCAGAGTCGGTGGTGGTAGCTACGATAGGATCCTTCGACGATCAAGTCAGCTCTTCTGATTAACAGAAGTGAAGTGCTTAGGAAAGAACTCATCAGAGTTTTAAGAAGGTGAAGAGAGCTTAGAGAAAACATATATGGAGGGTCCCTTTTATAGATCGAGTTTGGAGTAGACTAATGGTGATAGCCATAGCCATCCGGTACTATGCCACTTGGGGCCACATGGAGTTTGTTATGGAGAGAGGTGTCCATTGTCATGATGTGCCCGTTCGTCGAGATTTAATAGTCGAAGTTCAAAGGAAGCGGGCATCGATTGGTGAAGAGCTTTGATATATATCAATTCCAAAAGAGTTCGAACTCCTAAAGGGGACATGGCTAGAGGGGATCATCTGGGAGGAATGCTAGTTGAAATCTGAAAGTAATCCGCTGGAGGAATCTGGATGGAGTTTGACTGATGGAGAAGTTCAGAAGGAGTCCGACTGAAGAAGAAGTCCAGAAGGAGTCCGATTGATGGAGAAGTTTGGAAGAAGTTCAACCACTGGAGGAATCTAGGAGGGGTTCGACCGTTGAAGGAGTTTGACTATCGAAGGAGTTCGGGAGGGGTTTAGTCGCTGGAGGTGCTCGGCTGCTAAAGGAGTCCGGGAGGGATTCGGCCACTGGAGGAGTTCGACTGCTGAAGGAGTCCAGAAGGGGTTCGGTTGCTGGAGGAGTTTAGTTGATGAAGGAGTCTAGAAGAGGTTCAACCACTAGAGGAGTTTAGCTGCTGAAGGAGTCCTAGAGGGGTTCGATCGCTGAAGAAAGAATTTTCGATCGAAGCTCTTCCATGATTATCAGTTACATTAGGCTAAGCATCAGATTGGACTTTGACAAGAGTGAGGTTTATCCCCAATAATTTTATTTTATTTTATTTTATTTTTTAATTTTAGATTCAATAATTAGATTATAAATTAGATCTAATCTAAGAAATAATCTAGATATACAGAAAAATCATGTAATAAGAACCTAGCTCTGATACCAATTGAAGGAACCAGATCTAGGATTTTACTGGTAGATCTTGAAACTTTTTTAAGATCTTACAGTGGAAGACTTAAATAAATCTAAAATTTATTTAAATAACCATGTAAATACCTAGATATCGGATCTATTACATGATTAAGGCATGATATTAGGTTAAAAATTAAAATCAAATAAGAAAGAAAAAGGTTGATCAAATCAACCTAGATCTACACTACATCAAATGTAGGTATGAAGTTTATAGATCAGATCTATTATCTGAGCAAGTTTAGATGTTCTAACTTACTGATCCGGGCTTGAGGATGAAGTCACAAGCCATACACGTTCCAACCTCTAGGAGTCATCCACATGAGCCTATGATCTCTGATCTGAAGTCCGATGTAGGAAATCAGCATAGCATGTTAGTACTATGCTGATCCTTATTCGATAGTCGATCCGATGCTCCCTTCTTCAAAATTTTGAATATCCAAAATATGAGAAAGAAGATGAGAATTTGTTGATATGATATTCTCTTAAAAAAGCTCAAATAAAAGGAGGAGAGATTGAAAATAAAACAGCCCTAGAAGAAGACCCTCTTCTTCTTCTCTTTTCTCTCACCTAGACACTTAGTTTGGTGCTTATGGAACCCCCATGCTCAAGGACCCTCTTCCTCTGATTTTTACACACCCCAAATCTCTTCCAAATCTCTGTATTTCATGAAAAAATTAGAATAAAATTAATCTAATAAATAGGAAAGAAGAAGAGTCTAAGTTAGGTCAAATTCCTAGACTAGGAATATCCAAACATGGGAAGTTGTTGGGACGCCCAACTCTTGGGCGCCTGCTCCACAATTTTTGGCATGGACCAGAAAATGAGGGTGCATAAAAAAGAAGATTATTTTCATAGAATAATAGAAGAATTAATTAAAAGAGGGGGCGACACTCAAGGAAAGATGTTTTGATCAACAAGGATTCTATCCCATAGAATCCTAAGCAAAACCAATTCCTCCTTTGACTTAGTCTTCCACCTAACTTTCAAATATGACTTGGAGGGAGAGAGGGTGCATGGAAATCAGGAAGAAGGGGATTTTACATAAAAAAATACCTAAAAAATAGGCATGGGGGGCGTTGGGACCAAGGTGGTGCAAGGAGATAGGGAGTCCTAGTCACATTAGGACTCCTATTTTGACTTGGTCAAATAAGATCTTTTAACCAAATAAAATCAAGATTAAATCAACCCAATTAAATAAGACCCTAACCTATTTAAGGACTTAATTAAATTAGATTTAATTTTAATTTATTTTCTAATCAAATTAGAAAATTGGGTTAATCTGAGTCCTAGTTAGACTAGGACTAGTTCTTCCTTATACTTGGCTTATCCAATAAACCAATTGGACTTGATCCAATCAAGCCCAAACTAAGTCTAATTAAATTATATGTAATTAGATTTAATCTCAGCCTATTGACTTAATTGAATTAAGCCAATTAGCAATCCAATTACTAATCGATCCTCCTACAATACTTGCACTAGGTTAAACATGAATCATATTGATTGATTAATCCTAGAACGATTCTTAATCGTTGATCAACAATCTGATTAGATCATAAGCTCTAATATGTATGACCTCATAGGTCCGAATCTAAGCTGGTAGTGCAGAAATAAATTTTTATACCAATCAAAGTGACCATCTAGCAATGATACCCGACGATCGGATAGGACGAAGGTGTAGAACACCATCCTTAGAACCCATGCGGATATAGTTTTCATATAATTTATCGCCTTGACCATAATGCTTGTTGGACACATCAGAGTTCGACTATCAACTCTGATTAGGTTGTCCACATTGTATTTCAAAATATCAAATCCATCTGATGGATTATCCTAGCCAAGATTTTGTTATATTGAAATATAGCGATACATTCTTCTCCAACTCTTGGAGTGGTCAATTCCATCTTGCTCACACTTCGACTTTGCAAGTACTTGACTATGCCCAGAAGCCTTTAATTGCTGAATTAAAAATTCAATTAGTCTGATACCAAAACATAATAAGTTGCTTGCAAGTCACTGAGGTGATCTTGGGTCTAAGGGATACTTATACCTATATCCCATCAGAGACATTCTCGATAGTAGAATGATCTGGAGTTGATCACGTTCAGTGATGATGTACCCATACATCTGACCTGTATGCCATACCAGTATCTCCACACTCCTTGATTAAGAGGACAACCAACCTATATGGTATATAGCGACCTATGCTCGATAGATGCTGTCGTTCTAATTAATAGTCTATCATTTGATCGTGAACAAATTAAGGACTAATCGATAAATCCTCTCTTTATCGAAACTAAATAGTCCTAAGAACTTCATCACAATAATGGAGTTCATTAGAAGATGTAAACTTATGATGAAAAAGATGCGAAAATATTTTTATTAAATAATAAATTAATTATAATTATAAGATAGCTCAACCATCAACAAGCTGACGATTGGCTTTGGAACATAATTCCCTAACAAACCCTTATTTGTGTAATCCAATAGGTTCAATTCTATAAAGGGCAAATTGTATGTTTTAGACCCCTTAATACCATGGGTTTGTTAGATATATGTGCCCTAGAAGCCAGAATTGGCTGACACTTGTAATACACTTCTAGGGGCAAAATTATAATTTTGACTAATAATTCAATAAAATGGGTTATTTTCTATCACATATGTGTATTTAGTGTCTGTGATACATCCTTTGAGTTAATGGTAATGATAATTCATATTTTCAAGAGTTGAAAATTTAAGACATGAATAATCATTATTAACTCATAAAATGCTCCCGACCATAGGATCATCACGAGGATGGTGATTGATCCGGAAGGTTGGTGTACAATCGCTTCTCTTTAGTAGATGAGTCTTGAGTCTACGGTGTGGAGACACCGGAGCGAGAGTACAGGTACTCGTTAGAGAACGAGGGCACTGAGCGTGACCACCTCGAGTAGTCATTAGGGAAGTCTACCTTCTCGTCAATGACTGACTCGATGCTGCAGTAGTGTGTCTGGTTCTTTGACCTGAGATGCATCGGCAGTTCACCTTGAGGGTGTTATAGTTTGACTACACCATTACTCGGTCTCCTAGCCATATGGAACCCTGAGGTGTATGTTGGCTATAGCATGTTCATTGTAGGAACTGGATTGCATCAAGATGGAATCTATCTACCTCGGTGGTAGAGGAGCAGCCCTATGATGATCATGAGAATCAAGTCCAGAAATCCATGGCCATGGCAGAGTGAAATAATAGAAAGAGTTTCTATTTAGATTTTCACATTGGACTCGAATCGAATGATTACATCATATGACAGAGACTAGGGTTTGACGAGTTCACCTTAACCCTAATCTGATCGGGGCTCAAGATAGAAGAACTTAATCACACAGGTAGCTGCACCAAGAGGTTCGCATTCAGCTCTGATGGGTTGCCACCATATACTGCTAGGTGTCACTGGTGGATTTTGGGAGCAATTAGAATGATTTAGATGATCGATCATTCTAGCTGTTCGAATCAGAAGAGTTCTGATCCATCGAAAGGAGTTTCGATGATGTCGATGATAGAGATCATGACATATCCCATTACCATACAGAACTGAACCTAACTGGGTCACACAAACAAGGGTTTGAATCTGGTGATCATCAATTGAACTGATCTAGTTCAATTGATCTGAATGAGATTCAATTAGGTTCAAGGAAATCGTGCTAGCACTCGATTGAACCTAACGTTCTTCTTTTGCTATCATAAATAAGTTGTCCTGTCTGAGCCAAAGGAGTTTGTGCTCAATCAGAGGCCTTCATATGGTCTGACTGGAGGTTGTCCAAGTCAGAAAAGGTTGTCTTATTTGTAAGACATTACCTGCCATTTTTGGTCACCTGCCATTTCTTGTTCTTTGACTTTGGTCAAAAGTCTACCTTTGACTGGTCAAACGTTGACCATTGACACTTTGACTTTTGACCACATGTCATGCACCTATTGGAGAGCTGGTGGGGGCCTGTCCCCCTGCCAGAACCTGGCAAGGAGAAGGGCGCACGCCACCCTAGGCGTGTGCCCAAGTTGGAGGCGCCTAGGAGTCCTTGTTGGACAAGGACTCCATCTCCTTTTTGGATTCCAATTAGAGTTCTTCTAAGAACCAACTTTGACTGGTCTTAGGCACCCTCTAAGGAGGAATCCAGGGGACTCTATTCCCACCAATCAGATTTAGATCTGATTTCACAAAGGGTTGTGATTGGTTGGGAAGAAGAGGAGTTGGATCACGCTAGTCTATAAATAAGACCCTGCGCCCAACTCAGATTCTAATGAATGCAATTCAATTGAGAAACCCCACGCCCCAAGGCTGCCTCTCCCCTCCTTCTCCATGCCATAGTCTCTTCTCCCCTTGCTCTCCACGTCCAAAAGGAGTTTTGGACCTTGGTTGGTGCGATTCAGATCAAAGAAAGGCGATCAAAAGCAAGAAGGCTGCGCTGCTGCAAAGGACGACTGCTGATCTTCAAAAGAGTTTTGAAGATCCTCCAGATCAGATCCAGATCTGATTTTTGGAGGTGTGATAGAGAAGAAGAGGATCTCCAGATCCAACCCGAGTGGATACCGGTAGAGGCCAGGCGCTTGCGTGGCTAAGATCCAGAACCTTCCGCTGCAAATCAGGATCATCAACAGGGTAATAGGATTACCCAAATCAGGTAAATTAAATTTGATTTAATTTATCTTATTTTATTTTATTTATTAAAATAATAAGAATCAGATCTGAAACATATCAAGATCTGATTGGAGATCAAGAGAAAAATTTTTGAAATATATCTCTTGATCTGATCAGATCTGAACGAACCTGGACCGGGAAATCAGGATTTCCCTTCAACTGGTATCAGAGCCATGGTTCTAAAATTGTTTAGATCTGATTTTAAATTTATTTTAATTAGAAAATAAAGTGATTTCAGATGTCACATGAGATGTGATCAGATCTGAAATCAGAAAAAATTAAAATTAAATGATTTGGATCTAAGATTAGAAGATATGCATGACTAGTTCTAGAATAGAATAGTTCTATAGAATAGTTCTTGCATGTTTTTGATTTAATCTGATTAAATCATATTTTAGATCTTTTTATTTACTATTTTTTGATATTATAAGTGTTATAATAACATCTAAAAAATAGCAAATAAAAATTATTTAATTTTTAAATATCATATGAGATATGATTGATGCATGTCTAGACTAGTTGTAGAATAGTTCTACATAATTGTCTAGATTAGAATTTATTTTGATTAGATCAATTTAAATCTAATTTTTTAGATTATTATGAGATAATTTAGATCTGAAAAATATGCATGATTATGATACATGAGATGTATGCAAAATATGCCATGATTAGATCTACTTTTATATATGAGATATATGATATAGATCTGATATTGTTTTGTAGTATTGAATGTTCCTGATTAAGGCGTTCCTCTTGGCCGTCCGGTCATAAGAACGAAGAAGGGTTTAAAGGCCCTCTCTTCCCATTCGATGGGGTGTTCTTATGATGTGTAGGGGTGCTGCGTGTTCGTCCTTAATCAGAAACCCAAAACTTACTTTCTGCAAAACCCTAGATCCTGAAACCCTAGGATTTATTGTGCATATTTTGTTTATGAACCCTACTTAATTAAGAATTAAGTTTATGGAATATTAATTAGGTCTAAAATTGAGAATTTCAGATCTAAGACATATTCATAATACTGGGTTCGGGCTTGGGTAGCTCAATTAGGTCTAAGCGGTTGATCAAACCGAATCAAGAGTTGGTTAGATGGGATCAACAATGCTTAAATTGACCAGCCTAATAGGATTAAGTCTGGGTCAAGATCGAGTCACGATCAAGCAAGACCTAATTAGGCTCAGAGGTTAGAGTCTGGATTGTAGGCTAACCCAATTGGTTCTGACTCAACAATTTGGTGTCTAAGGTAAGTTTGGCATAGATGACCGACTGGTTTTTAATTGGAAGCTACTCGACCTGAATGCGTTCTTGTACGAGTTAATGGCATATTCCTTCCACCGGTCTCACTTACCTGGCCATATCTGTTGACACAGTTCTGATCTGAGGTGGTCAATAATCCGAGCTAACCCATGCCACTAGGTTAGTCATAATTGTTATGACTAAGCCAAGTCTAGTTTAATGAGACCTGAATCAATTCTCCCTAAGAAAAGATTAAGTCTGAGGTCTTCCACCATTGTAGATGTGCGGGCCCTTCCCGGGGTTGATTGTTCTCGGCTGGATACAGTGGCTCAGTTGCACCGGGAAGATGCAACCATGTCTATTAGGCATTGGATGCTATGGGCTGGAGGATGAGTTGGGCTCAATATTCTGGATACGGTGAGAGACTCAATTAGGAACCCAGTCTATGCAAATGGTGGGTCTGACTTAACTAAGGAGTGGATCAATATTTCGGATACGGTGAGATTCATGAATTAGAGACCAAGTTTGGGTGCACCATGATTAGAGAATCATTGAACAAGAGTTGTTCACTCATTGGCTAACCCATCACCAATAACTGTTAGGTGAGGTGATGAGTCAGTTGGTGAGACCGCACCACCCACTAGAAATCATTAATCGTGGAGATTTTCGCATCTCTACAGAGGGAGTGTAGGGATCCGAGAAAATAGTGGGAGCTAATTTGTTTAAAAATAAAATCCCTAAACAAATTGGTCAAGTCAAAATTACAGTATCTAACTAGAATCTTTGACTCTCTACAGGAAAATGTCTGCGTCCAACCCATTGGCACGTATCCTGGACACACATAGACTGACTGGACCCAATTATAAAGATTGGCTCAGGAACTACAAAATTATTTTGGGTTCGAGAAGTTAACCCATGTTTTGGACCAGGACCCTCCCACCATTACCAGCCCGTCCATCCACTGTTGAACAGAGAGCGTCTCTGGAAAAATGGATTGACGAAGATAATAAGGCCAGATATTACATGTTGGGCTCGATGTCTGATGAGCTCCAGCGCCAACATGAAGATATCGGGACTGCTCGCCAAATGTTGGCTCACCTGCAGGAGATGTTTGGTGAACAGAGTCGCGCAGCCAAATATCAAGTCACAAAATGACTTTTTAAGGCTAAGATGCGTGATGGGCAGTCAGTCCAAGATCACTGTCTGACAATGATCAAGGACATGGAAGAGCTTGAGAAGCTCGGTGTGAAGTTGGACTTGGACCTGCAGAACGATATTATTCTGCAATCCTTGACTGATGCATATGGGCAATTCATCATGAATTACCACATGCATAAACTTCAAAATTCCTTGGCCGAGTTAATGAATATGCTGGTTACCGCTGAGCTTTCTATGAAAGGTTCTAAAGGCTCAGTTCTTGCTATGGAACGGACTTCTTCCAAAAGAAAGTCTTATGGAAAGAAAAAGAAGTCTGTGAAAAAGCAAAAGGTGGAAGGATCAAAGAAGAAGAAGGCAGAACCGAAGAAAGAAGGCCGATGGTCAAAGGAAAGTGTTTCCATTGCAACAGCGACGGCCATTGGAAGCGGAACTGCCCTACTTACCTGGCCACCCTGAAGAACAAGAAGGAAGGTCCTTCTGGAGGTATGCTCGTTATTGAGTCTAACCTTACGGTTTCTTCTGCATCCAGTTGGGTGCTTGACTCTGGTTCTAGTGCTCATCTGTGCACTTCTATGCAGGGTCTTGAGGATAGCAGGAGGCTGAGGGATGGAGACATGATCCTACGCATCGGTAATGGAGCAAGAGTTGCTGCAGTAGCCGTGGGAACATACCCTCTTCGATTACCATCTGGTTTAGACTTAGTTTTGAAAGACTGTTATTATGTGCCTGCAGCTAGCAGGAATTTGATTTCTGTTTCATGCTTAGCACAAGAAGGTTATGTGATCACCTTCTTTAAGGACCATTGTAACATTCTTTATGAAAGAAATAAAATTGCAAATGGTTTCCTTATTAATGGTCTTTATCAGCTACATATTGATGTACCTATTTCTAACTATCGAGCAAAACGTGAATGCCAAACGACCTAGGGATAGTCCAAACGACAGATATCTATGGCACCTGAGATTAGGTCATATAGCAGAAGATAGGATCAACAAATTGGAGAAAAATGGGCTATTGAGTCCATTGACTTTTGAGTCATATCCAACTTGTGAATCTTGTCTTCAAGGCAAAATGACTAAACTCCCTTTTGTTGGACATGGGGAGAGGGCCACAGATCTCCTTGCCCTAGTACATACTGATGTGTGCGGCCCATTTGATGTGCCGGCTAGAGGCAATTTTGTCTACTTCATTACCTTTACCGATGATCTGTCTAGGTATGGGTATGTGTATCTTATGAGACACAAGTCTGAAGCCTTTTGAAAAGTTCAAAGAATTCAGACATGAAGTAGAAAAACAAACTGGAAAACCCATTAAGGTTCTTCGATCAGATCGAGGAGGTGAATACCTTAGCCGGGAATTCCTAGACTATCTTAAGGAAAATGGCATAGTCTCTCAATGGACTCCACCAGGAACACCTCAACTCAACGGGGTTTCAGAACGGAGAAATCGGACTCTATTGGATATGGTTCGATCCATGATGAGCTTCACAGACCTCCCTGATTTTCTTTGGGGACACTCATTGTTAACTTCAATCTATCTACTGAATAGGGTTCCCTCTAAAACCGTTCCTACCACACCGTATGAGATATGGCACGGTAAGAAACCAAGTCTGAGTCATCTCAGAATTTGGGGTTGTCCGGCTCATGTCAAAAGACAACAAGCGGACAAGTTAGAGTTTAGGTCCTTTCAGAGCTCGATTCATAGGATATCCTAAAGAGTCATTAGGATACTATTTCTACATTCCAGAAGACCACAATGTGATTGTGAGTCGACATGCCATCTTTCTTGAAAAATAGTTTATTCAAGATAGCGGCATTGGAAAGCAGATTCAAGCTTGATGAGAAAGTCTCACAAGCAGAACGAGCTAAGGACCAAGTGGAACCAAATCAGGTTGAGCCAATAAGAACACTACCTCCTCCACCTCGTAGATCGGAAAGAGTTTCCCGTCCCCCTGAAAGATACTTAGGTATTATTTCAGAGGATGTAGAGGAAATGTTCCTCGTAGGTAATGGTGCTCATGGTGATGATCCCAAAACCTACAACGAGGCGATATCAGATATCGACTCCGAGAAATGGCTAGAGGCAATGCAGTCAGAAATTGACTCGATGCACTCAAACCAAGTCTGGACCTTGGTAGATCCACCAGAAGGTATAGTACCTATTGGGTGTAAATGGATCTTCAAGAGAAAGATTGGTGCAGATGGGAATGTGGAGACATTCAAGGCTAGACTGGTGGCAAAAGGTTATAGTCAACGCGAAGGCATTGACTATCAGGATACCTTTTCCCCAGTAGCTATGCTAAAATCCATCCGCACATTGCTTGCTGTTGCAGCCTATTTCGATTATGAAATATGGCAAATGGACGTGAAAACGGCATTCCTAAATGGATATCTTGAGGAAGATATCTATATGGAACAGCCGCTAGGTTTCACATCCAGTGATACTGATCACAAGGTTTGCAAGCTGCAAAGGTCCATATATGGACTTAAGCAAGCATCTCGGAGCTGGAACACTCGTTTCAATGATGTGATCAAAAAGTTTGGTTTCATCAAAAATGAAGAGGAACCATGTGTTTTCAAAAGGGTCAGTGGGAGCGCTGTTGTCTTCCTCGTATTGTACGTGGATGACATCCTCCTTATTGGGAATGATATTCCCATGTTGACATCAGTCAAGATGTGGTTGTCCAAGGAATTCTCCATGAAAGACCTAGGTGAAGCATCCTTTATTCTAGGAATTAAGGTCTATAGGGATAGACCGAATAGGATGCTAGGACTTTCACAGAAGATGTACATAGAGGAAGTACTAAAGAGGTTTAGTATGGAAAACTCTAAGAGGGGATTAATACCCTTCAGACATGGTATTCATCTTTCCAAGAAGATGTGCCCCAGCACACCTGAGGAAATAGAACGCATGAGCAAGATCCCTTATGCTTCTGCAATAGGGAGCCTCATGTATGCCATGCTATGTACACGACCTGATATAGCCCATGCTGTGAGTGTCACAAGCAGATATCAGTCAAATCCAGGTGAAGAACACTGGACTTCTGTGAAATGTATCCTTAAGTACTTGAGAAGAACTAAGGATATGATGTTGGTCTTTGGTAACGGAGAACTCCAAGTCCAGGGATACACAGACTCGGACTTCATGTCCGATATAGATGATCGAAAGTCGACATCTGGAAGTCTGTTTGTGTGCAATGGTGGAGCTGTCAGCTGGAAGAGTTCCAAGCAAACTGTGATAGCAGATTCCACCATGGAAGCAGAATATATCGCTGCATCAGAGGCTGCAAAGGAAGCATTCTGGTACAAGAAGTTTGCTGCAGAAATTGGAGTAATGCCATCAGATGCCATTCCTCTATACTGCGACAACAATGGCGCCATAGCCCTTGCTAAGGAGCCGAGGTCTCACCAGAAAGTCCAAGCACATTGAGCGGCGATACCATCTCATCCGCGATTACCTTGAGAAAGGTTACGTTGAGGTCAAGAGAGTCAACTCCGCAGATAATGTGGCAGACCCACTTACAAAGCCGTTGGGCCAGCAGAAGATCGAAGCCCACCTTGAGAAGATGGGACTTAGACTTGTAGCCAATTGGCTTTAGGACAAGTGGGAGATTGTTAGATATATGTGCCCTAGAAGCCAGAATTGGCTGACACTTGTAATACACTTCTAGGGGCAAAATTATAATTTTGACTATAATCAATAAAATGGGTTATTTTCTATCACATATGTGTATTTAGTGTCTGTGATACATCCTTTGAGTTAATGGTAATGATAATTCATATTTTCAAGAGTTGAAAATTTAAGACATGAATAATCATTATTAACTCATAAACATGCTCCCGACCATAGGATCATCACGAGGATGGTGATTGATCCGGAAGGTTGGTGTACAATCGCTTCTCTTTAGTAGATGAGTCTTGAGTCTACGGTGTGGAGACACCGGAGCGAGAGTACAGGTACTCGTTAGAGAACGAGGGCACTGAGCGTGACCACCTCGAGTAGTCATTAGGGAAGTCTACCTTCTCGTCAATGACTGACTCGATGCTGCAGTAGTGTGTCTGGTTCTTTGACCTGAGATGCATCGGCAGTTCACCTTGAGGGTGTTATAGTTTGACTACACCATTACTCGGTCTCCTAGCCATATGGAACCCTGAGGTGTATGTTGGCTATAGCATGTTCATTGTAGGAACTGGATTGCATCAAGATGGAATCTATCTACCTCGGTGGTAGAGGAGCAGCCCTATGATGATCATGAGAATCAAGTCCAGAAATCCATGGCCATGGTAGAGTGAAATAATAGAAAGAGTTTCTATTTAGATTTTCACATTGGACTCGAATCGAATGATTACATCATATGACAGAGACTAGGGTTTGACGAGTTCACCTTAACCCTAATCTGATCGGGGCTCAAGATAGAAGAACTTGAATCACACAGGTAGCTGCACCAAGAGGTTCGCATTCAGCTCTGATGGGTTGCCACCATATACTGCTAGGTGTCACTGGTGGATTTTGGGAGCAATTAGAATGATTTAGATGATCGATCATTCTAGCTGTTCGAATCAGAAGAGTTCTGATCCATCGAAAGGAGTTTCGATGATGTCGATGATAGAGATCATGACATATCCCATTACCATACAGAACTGAACCTAACTGGGTCACACAAACAAGGGTTTGAATCTGGTGATCATCAATTGAACTGATCTAGTTCAATTGATCTGAATGAGATTCAATTAGGTTCAAGGAAATCGTGCTAGCACTCGATTGAACCTAACGTTCTTCTTTTACTATCATAAATAAGTTGTCCTGTCTGAGCCAAAGGAGTTTGTGCTCAATCAGAGGCCTTCATATGGTCTGACTGGAGGTTGTCCAAGTCAGAAAAGGTTGTCTTATTTGTAAGACATTACCTGCCATTTTTGGTCACCTGCCATTTCTTGTTCTTTGACTTTGGTCAAAAGTCTACCTTTGACTGGTCAAACGTTGACCATTGACACTTTGACTTTTGACCACATGTCATGCACCTATTGGAGAGCTGGTGGGGGCCTGTCCCCCTGCCAGAACCTGGCAAGGAGAAGGGCGCACGCCAAGGGTAGGCGTGTGCCCAAGTTGGAGGCGCCTAGGAGTCCTTGTTGGACAAGGACTCCATCTCCCTTTTTGGATTCCAATTAGAGTTCTTCTAAGAATCCAACTTTGACTGGTCTTAGGCGCCCTCTAAGGAGGAATCCAGGGGTCTCTATTCCCACCAATCAGATTTAGATCTGATTTCACAAAGGGTTGTGATTGGTTGGGAGGAAGAGGAGTTGGATCACGCTTAGTCTATAAATAAGACCCTGCGCCCAACTCAGATTCTAAGAATGCAATTCAATTGAGAAACCCCACGCCCCAAGGCTGCCTCTCCCCTCCTTCTCCACGCCATAGTCTCTTCTCCCCTTGCTCTCCACGTCCAAAAGGAGTTTTGGACCTTGGTTGGTGCGATTCAGATCAAAGAAAGGCGATCAAAAGCAAGAAGGCTGCGCTGCTGCAAAAGGACGACTGCAGATCTTCAAAAGAGTTTTGAAGATCCTCCAGATCAGATCCAGATCTGATTTTTGGAGGTGTGATAGAGAAGAAGAGGATCTCCAGATCCAACCCGAGTGGATACCGGTAGAGGCCAGGCGCTTGCGTGGCTAAGATCCAGAACCTTCCGCTGCAAATCAGGATCATCAACAGGGTAATAGGATTACCCAAATCAGGTAAATTAAATTTGATTTAATTTATCTTATTTTATTTTATTTATTAAAATAATAAGAATCAGATCTGAAACATATCAAGATCTGATTGGGATCAAGAGAAAAATTTTTGAAATATATCTCTTGATCTGATCAGATCTGAACGAACCTGGACCGGAAAAATCAGGATTTCCCTTCAAGCCTCGAATTCATAGGATCGGAAAATCATGGATTTACCCTATTATAGTCAAACTATAAAATCCTCAAGGTGAACTGTCGATGCACCTTAGGTCAAAGAACCATATATACAACTACAACATTGAGCATGTCATCGACGAGATGGTAGACTCTCTTATGACTACTTGAAGTTGGTCACACTCAGTATCCTTATTCTTAATAAATATCTATACTCTTACTTCGGTGTCTCCATAACATAGATTCAAGACTCATCTACCATAAGAATACGATCGTACACCAATCTTCCGGATCGATCACCATCCTCATGATGATCTTATAATCAAAAGTAGTTTATGAGTTAATTATGATGACGCATCTTAAATTCTCAACTCTTAAGAATAAGTGTTATCATATCCGTTAACCTAATGGATATCGATAATTATAATAAATGCATCGATAAAAGTATTAATTTATTAATTTTTATTTTTAAAAATTAATATTTTTATTCATTATTTATAAAAATATTATCATAAATGAAAAGAGTTTATTTTTTTGGTCAAAATAAAATAAATTTGGAGTGAATCCAATTTAAAATGGATCTAGTATGAAATTTTAAAGAAAGAAAAGAAAAAAATAAATAAATATAAAAATTGGCTCAGTCAGTGCATCCAAGCCCAGCTGACCAGCTGACCCATGCTAGCAAGGTGTCAAGCCCCAGTGCCGCTGACATTAGGCTGACGTCAGATATCGTGCGGCTCAAGCAAGATTGCTTAATGAGGGTATTTCGGTCATTTCCTGCATAAGCTGCATGCTGATTCATCACGATCTTCGATAGACCGAATCCATATAGTCCATATGAACAATAATTATGCCATCTAACAGCTATGGTTGATTTTGGTTCAGATCCAATGGCTAGGATCTTTCCTTATTTTGATTTGGTTTTCCAGCTTCTTATAGCATGATCAAACAGCTCACAGCACTCCGGTGCTTGATCCAATGGCCAAATCCCATTCAAAACTTGATCAAATGGTAGACAATATCTCTTAACTTGATTCAAGTGCCCAAAAATGTGATTGACGGCCCAGATCTTCTAGATCAATTCCACCCGATGGCTAGGACTTAATTCGACTGAAATTGGGCTAATTAACATTGATTTTTGGCAATTTTTTGGATCGTTTGATTGCCATCTGATGGCCAGAATCTAGGGAACTCAACAGGATGCATCCAAGGACTGCTTTAAATCAATTTTTCTTAGGATTTCTCTACTTTTGCTGATCAAAACTCATTTTTAGTCCCATATTGCCTAGCAACAAAGGTTCCAGCCTTGCAACATCTCTTTAAAGGATCTCAGGTCTACAAAATCAAACTATCTTTGATCAAGGGAAGGTGATGGTATAGGGTAGAGCCATGCTTCGGTTGAGAATGCTTCAAGATAATGGGTGCTGCAAAAAATAGCTGCCTTCTATGCTATCTTCACGCCAATGCCGATCCGAGATTAAGATCATCTATTTCTAGTTTTTCTTTCTTTTTCTTATCCTTTTAATTGATGTATTTAAATTCTAAACTTTACTTTTAATACAAAATTTATTTTCTAGTCTTTAAATTCATGCTTCTTACATTTAATTATAAATTTAAATTCTTATTTTTTATTTTAATTGCTCTTTAATTTCATCGCAAGTAGATGCTAAGATCTTAATAATAGATCTTAGTACCAAGGTTATTTTTTTATACCATTTAATTTTTACTTTTTATTTAAATTCTATTTTTTGACTTCAATTTTTCTTTCAAATTCTTTTTCCTTTTTTTATAAAATCAAAGATTTCAAAACCAAAGCACTGCCTTTCCTATGGATTCGACCCAACTCACTACTTTTTACTTATTTTTAATTATTTTAAGAAGTCAAAATTAAACTAATAAACATGAAGTCTTAATGACAATATCGTGGTCTTATCAAGTTTTTGGTGTTGTTGCTGTGGAAGGCATGGACATTAAAATTTTTGTTTTCTTTGATTTTGCTTGTAAAAAATTATAAATAAAATTATTAATTTTTTAATTTTTTGTAAATATTGCTTACTAACTTTTTTTATTTATTTTGCAAGAAAAAGGGCAAGGAGGAAAGCTTCCAATTTTGCTTGGTGAGATCAACCATAACCCTAGATCTTTTTTTATTATTTAATTTATTTTTAAATTAATTTAAAAAGTATCCACTTAAACATAATTAAAATCTTCATGATAAGAGTAGAAATCCTAATTACTTAGAGCATCCATTACATTAGATTTATTTTTATTTTTCTTTTTCTTTTTAGAGATCATTGGAGATAAGATAAGCATCTCAAGTTTAATCAGTTAAATGCATCTAATTTAGTTGCATAGAATCCCTTGCCTGAAAGTGATTGTGCATATTCATTCTTAAATCAATTAAGGGCACACCCATTAAACAAAATAAGGTGGGGATTTGATCACCCTTTCTTTGCCTATAAATAATCAACCAACATCCTGCATTAACTTAGGCCTTTAATTTTAAAATCAATTAGACATTGGTCTTAGAAACTCGAGCTTAATAGGATAAGTAATCCTAAGAGTTGAACTAGATTGGAGTTAGTTAGTTTGACTGGTGTCTATGGTAAGTGGCTCAGGGACTATATTCCATAGGAACGTAGTTACTTAATTGATTTTGTTAGCTTATTTGGCCAAGACAATTGATGTCTAAGACAAGCAATAGGGGGACTCCCACCAACCTTACACATACTTGGACAATTGAGTGGCTGATTTGATACTTGGAGGGCTTGAAGGTGATCTTGGCAGTTAGAAGTTGTCTAGATTTAGGATAATCTTTAATTAGGATTGCTTGCCTAACTTCATTGATAACTAAAATATTAAACTTAATCAAAAATATATATTCTTTTTTCTTAGCTCTAGGACTCCTTAAGATCTCATCTTTAGAACTCTTCTCCCTTTCTTCTCCATTTCTTCTTCAAAAATAAAATAAATTAAAATTAAAATAAATTAAATTAAACTAAATTAAAAAGTATTATAAAATTTTTATTTAAAAAATAATTAGAATTTTAAAAAAATAAAATAATAAAAAAATAATAAAAATTTTAAAAATTTTTGAACCACATGTTAGGGTTGAACTAGAACATGCATGATAGAAGATCATTTTTTTTGATCTAGTTGAACCTAATCCTGAATTTGAATAGCTGATCTATATTAAATCAAATAATCAAATGGCTAGAAATTATGGAGAACCACCTAGGCAGATAAAAAAATATTTTATCTCTTTCACTTATAACCCATCAACTTGTATCCACTTACCTGATATTCTTGCAACCCACTACGAGATTAAGCCGACCACAATCCAGATGCTCCCATCCTTCTAAGAAAATATCAATGAAGATCCTTATAAGCATCTGGATGAATTTTTAGAAATATGCTCTATGATAAAAATTCAAAGTTTAATTGATATTGCTCTTAAACTAATTTTATTTTTCTTTTCATTAAAAGATAAAGCCAAATACTTGCTTGGCACAATAAGGAGACCAATCAAAAGTTGGGCTGAATTGCAACATGAATTTCTTAAAAAAATTTATCCCATAAGTTGAACCAATACCATGACGCGAGCTATCACTGGATTTGTGTTGGAAATATGCGCTCTTTCCACATGGATCGGCATGACTATCGGTGACTAGCCAAGCAATCAAGAAAGTACTTCTTAGAGATCTCTACGAAAGCACGATCAAATAAATTAAGGAATAGAGAAGAACCGAAGAAGAGATTTTTGGAAGAAAAGAACTTTTATTCAGCATATTTTAACACACTTACAATCTTGACCTATTTTCAGTATATATACTTTACAAAGGGTCAAGCCTAAGCTCATAAAAAAACTCTCCAAACCCAAATAATCCACGTATATAAAATAATAACCCACAAAAACTGAGCCGACCTAATTTTAGACTGAGCAGGCTAACCTGCGACTGGGTTGGCTCAGTCCCAAACTGAGTCGATCCAATTGTGTATCGTGCCAACAGCCCAAAAATGCTACTCTCTATCTGAATTTTTCTCTGAGACCTAGTCGATCTAGTCTTGGACTAAGCCAACCTAGTTTCCTACTAAGCCGGCTAAGTCTCAGAGTGAGCCGACCCAGTTTTTGAACTTTACTATTGAGACTGATTATTCTTCCGACTTGCTCCCATCTTTCCATGACTTGTCTCTATCTGAATTTTTCTCTGAGACCTAGCTGATCCAGTCTTGGACTGAGCCGACCCAGTTTTCAATTGAGCCGACCCAGTTTTCAACTGAGCCAGCTCAGTCTTAGAGTGAGCCGGCCCAATTTTTGAACTTTACTATTGAGGCTAATTCTTTTTCCGGCTCGCTCCCATCTTTTCATGATCTATCTTCTCATGTTTTCAATATTTGAGAGTGCCACTTCTGAGCTCACATTTATCATTTGTCTTACATTTCTGGAAGTGGAGGTGGGGTTTTGTGTGAATTCAAGGGGCAAGAAACCAGAATGCTGCTTACACTTTGTTCTTTCTTGCTCATGTTTAACTTGGCATTGTAACTTAAGTTTGGCTCAAATTGTAATCGAATGGGTCATATGAGCGACTGTGGGCTCACAAAACTAAGCAGAAGAGGTATGATCCCAGTCCTGAAGAAGGAGGACACAGATCTTTATGAGCCATGTATCTTTGGCAAACAGCATAGGATGAAGTTTGCTAGAAGTACCAATACAGCGAGGGAGTGCTGGATTTAGTGCACTCCGATGTGTGGGGACTAGCTCCTATATCAGCTAGAGATGGGGCAAAATACTTTGTTACTTTCATTGATGATTTCTAAAGGAAGGTATGGATTTATCTGATTAGAGAAAAATTAGAAGTGTTTGCCCAGTTTAGAGCCTGGAGAGCTGAAGTAGAGAAGGAGTCAGGGAGACAGATAAAGTGTCTGAGATCGATAATGGAGGAGAGTATACTAGCCTGGAGTTTAGAAGGTACTATGAGAAAAATGGAATCAAATGCCATTACATGGTGAGGATGACTCCTCAATAGAATGGTATCGTGGAGAGGATGAATCGGATACTAATCGAGAAGGAATGGAGTTTGAGGCTGCAGACATCACTCCCAAAGTTCTTTTGGAGTGATGCTCTAATTTTTTCTTATTTTCTTATGACTAGGTCTCCTCATTGTAAGCTGAATGGAGGCATTCCAGAAGAGGTTTGAAGTGGGAAGAAGATGGAGCTTGGCCATCTGAAAGTCTTCGGTTGCACAGCCTATGCACATGTGGAGGCAACCGAGAGGAGCAAATTGGACCCAAAATCTTAAAAGATGACATTCATAGGGTATCCAAAAGGAGTCAAGGGGTACCTACTGTGGGACTCTCTGGCATAGAAGTCAGTGACCAGTAGGAATGTTATCTTTAATGAGAAGAGCATTTTGAGAAGGTCTGGGATAGATGAAACTGGAGAAACAAAGATGAACAGCAGTGGCCAGTCAGAGAATGATGGCATGTAGGTTACATCCACTTACAGGAGTGTTCCTGTTGAGGTGGAGCTGGGTAGAAAAGTATTGTCTTAGATTGAAAATCAGCATGAAGGGTTGGCAGTTCAGACAGATGTGCAGGAGCAGCCACAGACATCAGGTAGAGATGTGCCAGTGAGAGTGGCTTTGCACAAGTCCCAGCATACTATTAGGAGATCGATCAAATATGGCATTGATGAGGTTATCTCCTATGCATGCATCACTGCTAATGGAGATCCAGAGAATTATGCAGAGGCCATGGAGAGTGAGGATCATGATTCACGGATGTAGGTCATGATGGAGGAGATGGATGTTAGATATATGTGCCTTAAAAGCTAGAATTAGCTAACACTTATAATATACTTCTAAGGGCAAAATTGTAATTTTGATTATAATCAATAAAAAGGGTTATTTTCTATCACATATGTGTATTTAGTGTCTGTGATACATCCTTTGAGTTAATGGTAATGATAATTCATATTTTCAAGAGTTGAAAATTTAAGACATGAATAATCATTATTAACTCATAAAATGCTTCCGACCATAGGATCATCACGAGGATGATGATTGATCTGAAAGATTGGTGTACAATCACCTCTCTTTAGTAGATGAGTCTTGAGTCTATGGTGTGGAGACACCGGAGTGAGAGCATAGGTACTCGTTAGAGAATGAGGGCACTGAGCGTGATCACCTCGAGTAGTCATTAGAAAGTCTACCTTCTCGTCAATGACTGACTCGATGCTGCAGTGGTGTGTCTGGTTCTTTGACCTGAGGTGCATCGATAGTTCACCTTGAGGGTGTTATAGTTTGACTACACCATAACTCGATCTCCTAGCCATCGGAACCTTAAGGTGTATGTTGGCTATAGCATGTTTATTGTAGAAACTGGATTGCATCAAGAAGAAATCTATCTACCTCGGTGGTAGAGGAGCAGCCCTATGATGATAATGAGAATCAAGTCCAAAAGCCCATGGCCATGGCAGAGTGAAATAATAAAAAGAGTTTCTATTTAGGTTTTCACATCGAACTTGAATCGAATGATTACATCATATGACAGAGACTAGGGTTTGACGAGTTCACCTAAACCCTAATCTGATCGGGGCTCAAGATAGAAGAACTTAATCACATAGGTAGCTACACCAAGAGGTTCACATTCAGCTCTGAGGGGTTGCCATCATATACTGCTAGGTGTTACTGGTGGATTTTGGGAGCAATTAGAATGATTTAGATGATCGATCATTCTAGCTGTTCGAATCAGAAAAGTTCTGATCCATCGAAAGGAGTTTCGATGATATCGATCATAGAGATTATGATATATTCCATTACCATACAAAACTGAACCTAACTATGTCACACAAATAAGGGTTTGAATCTGGTGATCATCAATTGAACTAACTCAGATCAATTGATCTAAATAAGATTCAATTAGGTTTAAGGAAATCGTGCTAGCACTCGATTGAACCTAACGTTCTTCTTTTACTATCATAAATAGTTGTCCTTACTAAGCCAAAGGAGTTTGTGCTCAATCAAAGGCCTTCACTTGATCTGACTGGAGCCTGTCTAGGTCAGAAAAGGGTTGTCTTATTTTGTAAGATAATACCTGCCATTTTTGGTCACCTACCATTTCTTGTCCTTTGACTTTGGACAAAAGTTGACCTTTGACTGGTCAAATGTTGACCATTGACACTTTAACTTCTGTCCACGTGTCACACACCTATTTGAGAGCTGGTAGGGGCTTGTCCTCCTACCAAAACCTGACAAGGAGGAGGGCGCACGCCACCCTTGGCGCGTGCCCAAGCAGGAGGCACCCAGGAGTCCCTGTTGGATAGGGACTCCATCTCCTTTTTGGATTTTGATTAGACTTCTCCTAAGAACCAAGTTTGACTGGTCTTAGGCACCATCTAAGGATGAATCTAAGGGATTCTATTCTCACCAATCAGATTTAGATCTGATTTCACAAAGGGTTGTGATTGGTTGCGAAGAAGAGGAGTTGGATCATGCATAGTCTATAAATAAGACCCTAATGCGCAACTC
>QRFJ01001397.1:61385-94002 GCA_006176705.1 Cocos nucifera | reverse complement strand
ACCGGAGAAATTTTTGAGAAAAAAAACCAGCAGGGATTATTTTGAGTGGCGGTAAAAACTTTTTTTAAATTAGAGAGGACTAATCATATATGAGCAACTTCGGGAGCTTTCTTAGAAAACAATTGCAAGTTTTATAGGCAATGGTTGAGGTGCTTTCTCTTATTTGGAAGGGCATAACTTTGGTGTTTTATAATCAAGATTAATGGTAGAAGCATCATGAACCAAGTTCTATTCAAACTTGTTTAAGCTTCCAGGGCACCCAAAATTTGGATACCTATCTTTAGAGAAGAATATTGTTGGAAGTGAGTTTCATGAAATTTGGATAATCCCAACCCATATTTTGTGTTTTACATTAAACCGACAAGATGAGAAAAAGAGTTACATGAACTGCTATTTATTGATCAAATATATTGTAACCAGGCCATAATATTTAACTTCTTTTTACTAAAATTGAAATTGCATAAGATCGTTATGAGTGTTGCTAAAATCAGGGGTTGGTCTATCTTGTTTGGAGCTTGTGGAAGGTAGCTGTTAAGCTTCCATCCTTACAAAGAGCTTTTAATGGTTTAACACCAATAAAAATGATTCAAATGGTCCATTCAGGTCTTACTTCAGTATCCAAATTTACTGAACTCGTCATGCATCCTCATAATTTAACAGGTAGAACAAGATATAAATGACATTTCAAACAGGAAAACAATGGGCTAAAACTGACTTTTTTACATTTCCATTTATATTTAGTACCGATCAATGATTTAAATTTAGATTCCATCAATTAAATGCGCATTGCAATTGAAATGTGTTGCTAGTAATTTTCTAAAATATGTAATTAGCCAAAGATGCTACGTATTTCATATCATGCCCATGCTTGTCCACCACCAATTAGAATCTTCCATGCGTCAACATTGTTTGCTCTTAAATGCCTACACATGGTGCACCATATCAAAATCACATCCGCTTGTTTCGGTGGAATCTCATTCATTAAGCACTCATCTTGATGTTACCATTTTAAAAAGCATGGCCTGAATTGGGCGTGGTGGGACCGCCAGTCTATGCATGTGGTGGTGGAATATTTAATTTCTCCAGCTTTGCTACTTTTGGTCCCTACGTGTGTGTATGCTGTTGTGTCTGGCTCCTCGGCCAACCGAGCCCACTGCAGAGCAAGGCAAACCACAATAATTTTTGTCAATCAGGGCGGCAAAATAGCGTGATCCACTGTGCTTACTGCAGCAACCAGCAACTTAACAATGAGCATGTGCCCAATGGGGAGCATAGCCCATAACTACATGCCATGATAAAATTACACATGAATGCCCCTAACTGTTGGTCATCTCCAAAAAGGAGGTCAGTATACCAATCACTGGGTTCACTTCAAAAAAATGGTACCAACACTAGGTCAAGCCCCTGTTTTCCTGTTTGTCCACTATATCCACTGTCAGATGTTAGATTAAGACTGGAGGATTTCAGCTAAAACTTGGGCTCGATTGAGCCTTCAAAAAACGCCGTATGTCAGATGTAATCTTCTCAATCAGCATTGGAATCAGAAGCCCCCGAAAGACCATTTTCCAATTGAGCACTAGAAAAGGGCAGTTTGGGTGCCCGAAAGCTGAATTTATTTGGCTACTAATGGCCCCTAGGATTTGCAAACGTTGCAGTAGGAAAGCATAGCGGACTGGCAGGTAGCTGTGTTTTACTTCGCTTGTCTTAGTGGGTTCGACTTGATTCGTTCCTGGCAGTATTCCGTTCTTTTATCTTGCAGCATTGGCCCCTCCAAAATACGTGATCTTTTGATCTCCACTTGGAGGCTAAACTGATGCCTGACGCAAGTCCGGGTCCTTTCAGGTTCTCAACCCATCAAATCCAGTAGTGCCACCAGGCTTTACCAAGAAATTGAAATCCATGCGTGTTTGATTCCTTAACTTCCATAATGTAGGAGACATTCTTCTTCCCAACCCTAACACGAGCACCACGTCTATTTAGTTTTTTGGGATAGGACATACACAGCAGTAAATTCCAAGATTTGCTCCGGTATCAAACCACTTAGATTCTTGGGCAATGCTTATGAGCCTTGGTATTTCCTCAGAGCTTTTCACAATCTGCGACAAGTTCTGTCTATCCACTTTGAAATAAAGAAGGATATCTTAAGAAGATAATAACAAAGGAAAAGTATTCAAGTTTTGATGTTCCACTTCCACATGCCCAGGACTGCACATTTTTGGGAAGTGACACCCACCCTAAGTACGATGGGTGCAAGAGAACTAGTGGAAGTGAGGCTAAAGCGCCAAATGGTGCTTATTATAGCTTTTTGATCCTCGTTGGATGACTCATGGACAAACAAATGCCTTGAAACATATTTGAATCTCCTTTATCCTTGTCTTGGAAGATATGACAGTGCTATCGTTGGCCTGTTATTCTCCCAAATCTACTAAAAAATAAAAAGAAACACAAGCATGTTAGAGGATGCACATATCAAATCTTTACATCGGACCTCTTAAAGTGGGTTTGTGGGAGGAATAAACCACTTTAGTATCGTCCTATAAATGCTCCCTTGGTCCTTTTAAATTTTAAAACAAAATATAATAAAATTATAAAGCAGTAGGATAAGTTATGACTGGAGTTACTAATGAGGCCGTCTTAATATATAAATTACATGGAGTTCCCTATTAGGAAGTTCAGAATAGCTAGTATGGGGCCCATAATTTGCTGTAGAATCGCTAATAAAATAAAGTTGAGTTGTGACTTTGAAGGCATTTGCATGGCAAAGTCAGAGGTTGTTCTATTTAAGCATATTTTGTTATATTAGATGTATTTCAAAAACTTTGGCACAAACGGGAAAGATGAGTGTCGAATAGGGCTAGATCAGAGACACATACGTTTACTGCCAAAGCCGGTCAAGCTATGCTAACATGGGTCGACCATACGAACCAACTGAATAGGCTTCTGTCAGGCCCTGCGATTGCATTCTAGAAGGGCCATGAAAAACTGCTATGAAACAAAATTGAAACCATCTAACCAGTTGCCGGGAAACAAACGGACAAAGTTCAGCTGATTGAGATAGCTAAGCTTCAGTGGAGGCAGTAATTCCCCTTGTCAAATGCCTGTACATCGCCTTGCGATGGTTCCTTGTTGGATTGATTCTCAGACCGGTACAGAGAATCTATTCAAGACCGGAAGAGACGCGGGCAAAACTATGGCTATCGCATGACGAACACGAGATGGAAGCAGTAAAGATTTCTCATGTTTGCACTTGAGCACCACCCAAGATACGTTCTTGCCCTAAATACTTGCTTTTTCAACTTTTTTTCTTATTAACAAAAATTTTTAGGGGGAAAACCCTAAACCAGCCTAGTCTTGGGGAACGCCCAACGTATAGCGCAACCTAGAAATTTATTTGGTGCCAAACCCAGCTGCGAAACCCACCAATATCACTAAGATCATATGGAGTGACCACATTCAGAGGATGCAACACGAGAGAGAGAGAGAGAGAGAACCAAAAAAAAAAAAAAAAAAACTTTCAAACCCCACTTCTGCATACTTTGATTTACAGTCTCCATAATCATATTTATATCCATACTTTCATAGTAGATTTACATTCTTAATCCATTTATCTAAGGCTAACATCCACATCACCGAACAAATACAAGCAAGCAATTATGGATCCAATCCAATTCTTCTGCCCTACATTTCGTGCCAACAAAATTACCAGTTCATTCAATATAGCGACCAAGCTTAGACCAGATGCATTACAGCTCCCCGGTTTCAGCCCTATATTTCGTTGACAAAATGATGAACCGGGGGTTAAAAAAACCAGCTTAGAGAGAACGAAAAAAGGAGAGATAGCAAAATAGGTCAGTTTAAAAATGGCACTTTATTATTGAAACTACGTATAAAAAGATAAAATAAATTTGTATCAGAAAAAGGAATAAAACAAGATTGGAAAGAGCAATAAGGGACCGACCCCTTGATGCATGAACACCATTACAATAAGGATGTTATAACAATTTCAGGTTCCACCATATTTCCTGGTCCTGCCTTGCTTCACAGGATCCCCAGCCCAAGAAGGAAAAAGGCCCATTTAGTGGACCAAACCATGAATCCAGAATCGTGCCAGCGCCTCAAATTTGAGGCCCGCACAAAGATCAATACGTGAGTCCCTCCTGCGCTATTGTTAATCAACCACCATATAGCGTTGGGCCTTGCTTTCTGTAGTTTAGAGCCAGTTAAAATCGTAGTCAGCCATCAGTTCTCGCGCGGCATACTTTGAAACGCGATGCCTGCCGGTTAAATCTTTGCCTTCCGGGGGGTCCAACAATAGAACTGCCTTCATCCGCAAGAACTGTTAGGAAAGAACGTCCTCTATTTTCCAGGCGCTTTGGGCCCAGGCTCTATGGATGGTGATTCCTTAACGTTTTCCTTCAATGTTACATGAAGAATCTCCTTTTGGTTCTCATTAAATTTAATTGTCACAGATTCACCAATTCATTCACACTTAACCCTCAAGGCTGCAGCCTGATCTTTATGGGTACTTGGGCAATTGCTCACAAGCCTGTTTTCTAGAAACAGGAAACTGATTCGGTTTTAGAATGGACATTTGGAACAGAACCACGATTTGCCATAACGTAAAGAATATTCCGGTGATGATGTATGCACGGTCTCTTCCTCAGGATGGAGCTTCTTTCAATCTTTTCAAACCTGGGGCAAAGGCTCATCGCTTTAAAGCTAAAAAGAAAATTTTCAAAACAAGAACTAACGAGGGCAAGATTTTCATCTAAAACACTGGGATAAAAACAGAAAGTACATATATTTATAACTTTTTTTACTTCACAAGCTAATTCAAGAAATATAATATACAGGGCCAGAAAGAAGCTGATGACATAGCATATCAACAAATAATTTTCTCAAAAACGGTGGAATACAACTAAACTGGAAAAGACTTAAAATATAGAGCTTTTATTGCAAATGACTTCATGGCAGAGGGTTTACAATACATCATGGAATGGCCCAGTTGCCTTTAACATTTTATCTCTGAGCAGGTTCCAATTAAGACAATTGATTTGTAGCCTCGGTTAATGACTTGCTTTGGTTCATTTTCATGCACGAGGTAAATTTCAGCATGGCATTATTTACTTCTGGATGCAATTCAGATAATTGGGTTTGTGAGTGTTAAACCTCATCCATTGACATTGCATCAAACATTCTGCCACTATATATGTGTGTGTGTGTGTGTTGTGTGTGGTGTGCGTTGCATTAACTGGGAAATGTAATTACAATAAGAATGGAAGTGTTTCTCATCTCCCTCTTTATGTATTACATAACTTTTATATGTGGCACGTATTTATATATAATTATATATAAATGCATAATGCAACTCAATCAGTTGAGATGTATGCACAGCCAAAGAGACCCTCCAGAACTTCTTGATTTTTTCAATTTCAAGCCATTTTAAAACATTATTAAACTACAGCTTGGGAGATTTGCTTACGGTCAACCCATATTTTTGATTGACAAGGCTTCAATGGCGGATGTTTAGTTATGCTCAAACAATTTCAATTTTCTCAATTCAGAACCTCCACACAATTTTTGACCAACTAGATTTACTCAAAATACATAGCCCAACCCATCGCTTTCCATTTCACGAAAAAGCAAACAATCCCCTTTAAGCTGGGTCGTAGCGTAGCTTTGAAACCTTCTTTATCACCAACAGCCCTACATATCTTGTAAATAACTTGGCTTCACGAGTCACCAAGTGACAATTTATATCCTAAATGATGTAAGAGGAACATGGGCTTCAGGTCTTGACCCAAAAAACAAGCATTTAGACCTGACCCTCTATCATGCCTTTATTTCTCGCTAACATTTATACGCAGGGCACCACCGAAACCACTTGGAAATCTCTTTAACTAAAATTCTGGCCCATGTGTTTCTGGATAGCACTACCTCACTCGATACATCCAAATGTGACAGCGAACAATATACATATAGTTTCGTCAAGACTTACCGCGCAATGCCATAGTAAACCGATCCAAGCATCATCCTGGCGTCATCTGTCAAGCTCCTCTCTATTCTATAAGAAGGTAGAAAATACATAAAGGGCCAACAATAACACAATCTACATAATCATTTCTTTCAAAACCATACAACACCCAAAAAAAAGGAAAAAGGATGTAAGTGATCGTTTGAAATGTCATCAAAACTGAAATAACTGTCACGGGTGTAGTTGATCGATTGACATGTCAAAAACTTGAATTACAACTCATTTTCAACAATTTATGGGAAAAACAGGATCGACATGGGTTCACACTACTGGAATTCCTTTTTATTAAAAGATGCAGTGGGACACAGTTTTGAAATTTTATTGAAGACAGAAACTTGTGAATACTTAAAATTTCGGAAAATAAAATCAACTTCCTTTTCATAATTATAAGACCAAAGGATAACTAAATCTTTCTCTTTGATGATACTTTGTTATTACCACATTTATCAAGTCAATTAACACATTGTCAAGGCATCCTCTAAACTGGCATGGTAAACTTTTATCCATGCATGACAAAAGAAAATTCTGGGCTGGACCAGTGTTCTAGAAAAACTCCCTTCGTAGCCAGCATGTTCTAAAGAAAATCTCTCTCAAATTTCACATGCGTATCAGCTGCCCTATTCAAGCATACATTTACGTAGGGACCTCATTTCAAGCTAATTTACACTCCCTCTTTCACCATTAGCAATGTGACCCGAGGAAAAAATGATCCGTATTACATAGAATAAGGAGCGCAAACTTACCTATGTCCAAATTACTAGCGCAAGGTCTCACTCAATTACATGATCCAGATATGCACATATGTATATACATATATGCATCTTTGCATGCCTGCATGCAAGACATTACATACACACATACGTATAACTATCTTACTAATTTAGTAGTTTTAAGGAGAAAACTTTAAACTGTACCAAGGTTCGAAACAAATGTATCTTAACCAATAAACCACCCCCCAACCCCCTTCTCCAACCCCAAACTCTACACACCCCACCCACCTATCCAATCTAGTCCTACAGGGTCAAGTTTCTAGATGTCCTACCCAGTTTAACCCTTACTTCCTATTCCTCACTCTTCCCACCCCAAATGCTAACCTACCCCTGCAACAACTAACAAAGCCCAAAAAACCACTTACCCCTATCCCTAACCATCAGCTTCATGGCTCCCAATCCTATAAGCCAACCTTATCTTATTAACCTACTTTGCTCAAAATCTCCTTACTCTCTCCCCAACTATCAAATTAAGGCTATCCATGATCCCAAAAACAAAGACATTTAAATGCTGCATCAGAAATGATTCTTTGGTGTGGCACCAGAGAAAAGCACCAAATGATTCCTCTTCTCCTTTTTGACATGTATCCTTGGCACATATCTTGAAGATGCAAGAATAAGAAGCAAAATAGGAGGGGACTCCTACTAATGGAGTCCATCCATCCCGTTAATTCCAAAAAAAGAAAAGAGAAAAAAAAGGCCATCCGTCCATTTCTTCCCTCTGATCCATCCTTTCCTTCTCCTCCTGAATCCCTCTCTCTTTGTCTCTTTCCTTTCCACTCCAAAGGCACAATCCTAGTCCCTTCCCACTGAAGAATCGCCATCCCCTCCTCTCTAAAAGCCAAGGACAAGACCTAGCTGATCACACTGATAACATGTTCTTGAAAACATGTGTGCATCAAAGGCTTAGAGGTATATATTGGATTGCTTGATGACTAATTTGCCAGATGTGTATCACTGGCCATGGATTGTGTATTGGAGAACATTATATTCTAGAAACTGTTTATTATTTGTCTATTCTAAAAGTATGTATTTGACTGCTAGATACATATCAAAAAAGCCATATAGCATGTATCAGAAAGTCATCAAGCATGTATTGGCTTCACATAAACTTTGTATCGTTAGAACTTCCAATCTGCATTTAATAGAAATAAAAAGCCTTTTGCAATCCTCAACTATCCTTGTAAATTCATTTGAATCAGAAAACTATGTAAGAAAAAAAGAGTGACACCGATTTTCAGGAGAAAGAAGAGGGAATCAATTTGTAAGGAGAGGAAAGAGAAAGAGAGGAAGAGTTTTTTTTACGGAAAGGAAAAGGAGGAAAGAAAGGAAAGAAAGGAGAGGAAAGGAAAGAGACCAAGAGAGAGACTTGTAAGAGAAATATATATCGAGAGAGGAAAGAATAGGGACACCATTTTTTCGGAAAAAGTAAGGGATCCTGTTTATTCAGAAAATAACGGAACAAAACAGACTCGTTTAGTAGCAGTCCCCTCCCATCTTGCCTCTTCATAATACTTATGCAGCAAAAAGAAAATGTCCCTAGAAATTTTCTTGGTGCCCACCCAGAGGATTTCTATTCATGCAATCAACTTGAAATTAATCACACAGAACCTAAGAAAGGCCTTTTTTTGCACGAAATGACACATTCGATAGTGCCATAGTCGATATAAAATCTGCTCCTCCTGTGCCGCTGCTAGCACCTCTACACTATCATTTACCATTGAGCCTTCCATTCTGTAAAGATTGTTGCTCAGTCTTCTACCTCTCATCACCACCAAAGCTCTCTTAGAAATTTTTAGACATCCACTCCCAGCCTGGCTACTAAAGCATAACCCTGCTCCTCCAAGTAGCCCAAAGAAATCAAATTCTTTTTCAACTCTGATACATGCCTGACATTTGATAATGTATGAATGATCCCATCATACATCCTCATCCTGATAGAGTCAATTTTAGCTACTTTATATGTGTGATCATCTCCAAGGTTGACACTTTCACTATCAGCCTTCTGGTAGATAGCAAATCACTCTCGATGAGAAGTATAGTGATCCAAGCATGCTGAATCAAATATCCACATAGTATTACACTCTGTAGATCCATTTGATACAACTAGTAGGTCTTCTCCACTACTCATAGAAGCTGTATCATCTTCCTTGCTGGCCTTTATTTTTTTTTATCTCAAAAGAGGACAATCTCTCCTCAGGTGTCCAGGCTGATGATATTTATAACATTGCAATGTTATCTTCCTTTGATCGCGAGACTTTGACCTGCCCTTGGATTTTCCTCTTATCTTCTTCTTTGATCTTTTCTATCTTTCGTTCATGGCCAAGATCTAAGACTTAGGGTCTCCCTTGCAGATCTTCTCCCTTTGCTCATTTGATCTGAGCACACCAACAACCTCTTCATAGTTTAGGATCTTCTTTCCATAAACTAGAGTTGTTATGAGACCATCATACGAACCTGGGAGAGAACATAATAGCAGCAATGTCTGATCCTCTTCATCGATCTTCACATCCAAACTCATCACCTTAGAATACACCTGATTGAACCTTTGGATATGTGCAATAAGATCTCCACCTTCGGGCATCCTCAGACTATATAGTTGTTTTTTCAACCATAGCTTGTTCATTATGTTCTTCCCCATGTATGTGTTCTCCAGTCTCACCTAGAGCCCCTTTGCCGTAGTCTCTGTGCAAACATCAGGCAAAACTTGATCGGCCAAGCACATCTAGATTGTGCTAAAAGTAATTTTCTTCAATTCTTTTCAATCCTCAGTATTGATCTTTTTCGGCCTTTTTTTTGTCAAGATCTTGTAGATCTTCTACTGAACCAACAAGTTCTTTACTCTTTGCTACCATAGAGTAAAGTTTTTCTTGCCGTCGAACTTCTCAAAATGTACCTTGAATCCACTTGATCTCATGACGTCAAATAAGTCAAGAACAAATCCCTAACACCCTTCATGATCACACACCAGTAAAACTACCCTTCATAGAAGATCTAACTAGCCCTAGATCTTGTTTCCAAACTTCTGTATCACCGTTCCTCCATGTAAATAATCTCCACCTCAATCTAGAGACAACCACGAAGCAAACTAGAAGTTTTAGGATAAAACCTGGTGCAACAGATCCTGGATGTAGTAAATCTTAGGTGTCTTTCTTTCTTCCATGCAATACCGCTCTGATACCAAATGTTTGAAATATGCGCTCTTCCCACATGGATCTGTGTGGCCGTCGGTGATTAGCCAAGCAATCAAAAAGTACTTCTTAGAGATCTTTGCGAAAGCATGATCAAATAAATCAAGAAATAGAGAAGAAGAGAAGAAGAAATTTTCAGGAGAAAAGAACTTTTATTCAGCATATTTCAGCACACTTACAACCTTGACCTATTTTTAGTATATATACTTTACAAAGGATCAAGTTCAAGCTCATAGAAAAATATTTAAATCCAAACAACCCATGTACATAAAATAATAACCCAAAAAATTAAGTCGGCCTAGTTTTAGACTGAGCCGACTAACCGAACTGAGCCTACCCAGTTGTGTACTATGCCAATAGTGTAAAAATGCTGCTCTCTGTCTGAATTTTCCTCTGAGACCTACCTAATCCAGTCCTAGACTGAGCTGACCCAATTTTTAATTAAGTCGGCTCAGTCTCAGAGTGAGCCGATCCAGTTTCTGAACTTTACTATTGAGACTGATTCTTCTTTTGGCTCGCTCCCATCTTTCCATGATTTGTCTTCTCATATTTTCAATACTTAGGAGTGCCACTTCTGAGCTCACAATTTGCTCACCTTCCATGAGAATAAATTCATGAGTCATGGAAAAGACTTAAGAAACTTCTTAAAAAATGCCCACACTATGGTCTATCTAAGTGGCAAATAGTTTAATCCTTTTATGAGGCTTTAGGAGACCAATATAAACAAATGGTACATGCTGTTTGATGAGTATCCTAGAAGCCAGATTAGCTGACACTTATAATACACTTTCTAGGATTATTTTTATAATTTTAATTTAAAGTTAATAAAGGATTATTTTCATCTATTACATTATGTGTAATGTATCTATGATACATCTTTCGAGTTAATGAGAATGATAAAACATATTTTCAAGAGTTAAAAATTTAAGATATATATTTTTCTAATTAATTCATAAACTTCTCCTGATCGTAAGATCATCAAGAGGATGATGATCGATCTGGAAGATCAGTGTATGATTGCTTTCTTAGGATAGATGAGTCTTGAGTTTATGATGTAGAGATATTGCAGTAAGAGTATAGGTACTTATTAAGAATGAGAGCACTAAGCATGACCACCTCAAGCAATCATAAGAAAGTTTACTTTCTCGTCGATAACTAAGCTCGATGCTATAGTTGTGTGTCAAGTTCTTAGACCTAAGATGCATCGATAGTTCACCTTGAGTGTGTTATAGTTTGACTACACCATAACTCGATCTCCTAGCCATTCGAAATCCTAAGATGTATGTTGGCTATAGCTTGTTCATTATAGGAATTGGATTGCACCATGATGGGATCTACCAACCTCGATAGAGGAGGAGTAGTTCCTTGATGATCATGAGATTGAGTCCTTAAGCCCATGACCGTGGTAGTGTGATGTAATAGAAAAGAGTTTTCTATTAGAATTTTACATCGGACTCAAATCAAATGATTCAATCATATAACGGGATGTTGGATTTGACGAGTTCATCTTAACCCTAATCTTATCGGGGCTCATGATAAAAGAATCCAATCATATAGATAGCTGCACTGAGAGATTCACATTCGATTCTGATAGATTGCCACCATATACTGCTAGGTGGCACTAGTGGATTTTGAGATCAATTAGAATGGTCTTGATGATCGATCATTCTAATTGGAAAGTTTTGATCTATCGAAAAGTGTTTTGATGTTGTCGATCATAGAGATCATGACATTTCTCATTACCATATGGAACTGAACCTAATTCGATCACATAAACAAGAATTTGAATCTGGATGTTATCAATTGAGCTAATTTTGTTCGATTGATTTGGATTAGATCCAATTAGGTTCAAAAAAATCATGCTAGCATATAATTGAGCATAACATTCTCCTTCTATAGTCATTTGGGTTCATCTCGACCGAGTCAAATTAGATTTGGCTCATATAGGAACCCTGTATGGATTTTTCATAATCTAGTGAAGCTTGTCTAGGTCAGAAAAGTATTATCCTAATCCATTAGATAGGAATAGAATAAGACCTGCCAATTTTTGAAACTTTTAGGATCAGGGTCAAAGGTTGACCCAGATGCAGGAAAGAAGGGAGAAGGGGCATGCACCCCCTAAAGAATTTCTAGAGGTACACACCCCTAGATGCTTTTATAAGAGAGGGGAGGGTGCACTCCCATAGGCTTGCACCCCATATGGATAAGGGAGTTGACCCAGTCAAATTAAATTTGACCAAGTCAAAGAGTCTTGATAAGATCAAAGACTCTAGAAGAATAGTTGCTTGCACCACCCTCCTCCCTTATATATTTTTGTGTGACAATTTTTGGGAAATTTTAGGTGATGAAAATAGGTAGAGACTTGGTGTTTAGCATGGCATATCAAATTACAATCTGATTTAATCAAGCAATTTATTTGCTTGATCAAATAGGACTCTAGAGTTGGTGCAGGACTCTATAAAAGGACCCTGTGCCCTAGGGTTTCTCCATGCCCATCTCACCATGCTGAAAGGTTGCCACATCCTCCACTTCCATGCCTCCCTCCTCTACTCCTCTCCCTCTTCTCCATGCCTAAGTGGTTGTGCAAAACAGCGAGGAAGATCCAAGTTCTCTTGGTGTAAAGATCAGGCAAAGAGACGACGGTGTTCATGAGACGAACGCTTAGCCTTTAACATTTATTTTGAAGGTTTTATAGATCAGATCTAGATCTAATTTTTGAATATTAGATTTGAAAGGAAAAGACACCTAGAACCAGCTTGAGTGGACATAGGTAGAGGTCAGGCGCATGTGTGGCTAGCTTCAGAACTTCTAGTTATTAAAGATCATCATCAGGATAATGGTTTATCCTAAATAGGTAATAATGGTTATTATTATTTTATTTTAATTTTTTATTTTTAATATTAGATCATAAGGATCAAATCTGAAACTCTCAAATTTGATTAGAACTTATAGAAAAATTTTAAAATTTAGCTGCAGATCTGATCAGATCAGATCGATCCTATGGTAGAAAAAATCTAGTTTTTTTCTATAACTGATATCAGAGTTGCATTTACAGTTCTTCAGATCTATTTTATATCTAATTTTTAATTTTATTTATGGTATGATATTATTAATTTTAGATGTCACATCAGATGTGATCAGATCTAAAATTAGTAGATTAAAAATTTTAGTTAATATATGAGATATATTTGATGCATGTCTAAACTAGGGGATGGTTAGTTCGCGATTGGACTCAAAATTGGAATGGGAATCAAAATGAATTAGAGTCAAAATTGGAATGGCCTAATCTCCGAAGTGTTTGGTTCATAATCGAAATCAAAATCAGAATGGAAATGTGAATGAAAATTTGAATCCATAGGGAAGAGTGGGGATTGAGTTTTAGGTGGATTAGGCCATTTTCATTCCATCCTGAAATCGAAATTGGAATGAAACTCCGCCCAACTAAGCAGTAGGAATAGGAGTCATCCATTCCTATTTCATTTCTGGACCTCTACTGCCCCCAACCAAGCACCTCCTAGGTTTATAGAACTATTCTATGAATCATTTAGAATAGAATTTTATGTGATATGATCATTTAAAATTTTATATTTTGGATGTTATATCAGATATATCAGATTTGAAAGCATGCATATATTGGTTTATATTTTGATACATGAGATCTATACAAAGCATGCATAATTAGATCTTTAATTATATATGCGATATATATTATAAATTTAATAGTTTTGTAGTGTAGATTAATTTTTGATTAAGGCATTCTCCTTGGCCGTCCGGTTATAAGAGTATGAAGGATTTAAAGGCCTACTCTTTCCATTCGATGGGGTGCTCTTATGGCATGTAGGGGTGCTACACGTTTGTCCTTAATTAAAAATTAAAAATTATTTTTTTTATAAAATTCTAGATCTTGAAACTCTAGGATTTTTTATGCATGTTTTGTTAATGAACCCTAACTTAATTAAGAATTAAGTTTATGAAATCAATTAAGTCTAAAAATTATGAATTTTCAGATCTAGGATACCTTCATAAATTTGGGTTTGGGTATGTGTAGCTCAGTTAGGTCTAGCGGTTGATCAAGTTGAATTAAGAGTTAGTTAGCTGGGATTAGGAGTGCTTAGATTTGACCAGCTCAATAAGATTAAGTCTAGGTCAATGTCGACTCATAGTCATATATGGTTGATCAAGTTAAGACCTAAATTAGCTCCATGGTTGGAGCCTGGATTGTAGGCTAATTCGATCGATTTTGATTCGATAATTTGGTGTCTATGGTAAGTTTGGCAGATATGACTGACTGATTTTTAATTGGAAGCTACTCGACCTAAATGGGTTCTTATCGAGTGAGTGGCATATCCCTTTTACTAGTATCAGTTACCTAACCATTTGGGTTGACCTAGTTCTGGTTTGAGGTGGCTAACGATTTGAGCTAATCCATGCTACTAGATTAGTTATAATTTTTATGACTAAGTCAAGTTATATCTAAGAGACCTAAAATCAAATCTTTCTTAGAAATATTAAGTCATAGGTCTTCCACCATTGTAGATGTGCGGGCCCTTCTTGGGGGTGATTATTCTCAACTGGTTATAGTGGTTTAGTTGCACTGGGAAGATGCAACCATGTCTACTAGAAATTGAATGCTATAGGTTAGAGGATGGGTTAGGCTCAATATTTAGGATACGGTGAGGGATCCAATTAGGAATTTGATTCGTGCAAATGGTGGTCTGACTTAACTAAGAAGCGGAGCAATATTCTAGCCATGGTGAGCTTCATGAATTAGAGATCAGGTTTGGATGCACCATGATTAGAGAATCATTGGACAAGAGTTATCCACTCATCAATTGACTCATCATCAATAACTGTTAGATGAGATGGTGAGCCAGTTGATGAAATCGCACCATCCACTAGAAATTTATAATTGCAAAAATTTTCGTATCTCTGCCAAGAAAGTATAGGGATCCAAAAAAATATTAGAAGTCTAATTTATTTTAAAAATTTTTTTTTAAATAAATTGGTTAAGTCTAATTACAAAGTCTAACTAGAAACTTTGACTCTCTACAGGAAAATATCTTGATCAAACCAACTAGCCTGAATCCTAGACACCCATAGATTGATCAAACCCAATTATAAAGATTCGCTAAGGAACTTCAAAATCATTTTGGATTCCGAAAAGCTAACCTACGTATTGGACCAGGATGCCCCCACTTTACCAGCACATCCAACCACTGAATAGAGAGCATCTCTAGAGAAGTGGATGGATGATGATAACAAAGCTAGGTACTATATATTGGACTCAATATCAAATCAATTACAGTACCAACATGAAGACTTCAAGATTGCTCATCAAATGTTGGCTCACTTGTAAGAGTTATTTGGTGAGTAGAGTCGCACAGCCTGGTATCAAGTCTTTTGGAGACTTTTTAAGGCTTAGATACATGATGGACAGTTGATCCAAGATCATTATTTGATAATGATCAAGGATCTAAAGGAGCTTGAGAAGCTTGGTATCATGTTGGATATGGATCTGTAGATTGATATGATCCTATAGTTCTTGACTGATGCATATGGACAGTTCATCATGAACTTTCATATGCATAAACTATAATAATATACCTTTGTTGAACTTATGAGCATGTCGGTTATTGCTGAGCTTTCTATGAATGGTTCAAAGGGCTCAGTACTTGCTGTGGAGCAGACTTTCTTTAAAAGAAAATCTTTTGGAAAGAAAAAAAAATCTGTGAAGAAGTAGAAGGTAGAAGGCGGGAAGAAGAGAAAAGAAGAATTGAAGAAGAACATTGCTGACAAAGAAAAGTATTTTCATTGCAACACCGACGGCCAATGAAAGTAAAACTATCCTTTATACCTGGTCAGCCTAAAGAACAAGAAGGAGGCAGGTCCTTCTAGAGGTATACTCATCATCGAATCTAATCTTTTGATTTCTTTTGCATCCAGTTGAGTGCTTGACTTTGGTTCTAGTACTTACTTGTGCACTTTTATGCAGGGTCTTGAGAAGAGCAGGAGGCTGAGGGATGGTGAGATGATTCTACGCCTAAAAAATAGGGTAAGAGTTGCTACTGTGGCCATGAGAACATACCCTCTTTGACTGCCGTCTAGTTTAGTTTTAGTATTTAAGGACTGTTATTATGTGCCTACAGTAAGCAAAAATTTAATTTTTATTTCTTGTTTAGCAGAGGAAGATAATGTAATTAGCTTTCTTAAAGACCACTGTACTATTATTTTTAAAAGAAATAATAATACAAGTGGTTTCTTAATTAATGGTCTTTATCAATTGCATGTTGATGTATCTGTGTTTAATGTCAAGCAAAACGTGAAAGCCATAGAATCTAAGCGACCTAGGGATAGTCTAAACAAAAGGTATCCATGGCATCTTAAGCTAGGTCATATAGTAGAAGATAGATTTAACAAATTGAAGAAATTTGGACTAATAGATCCATTGACTTTCAAGTCATATCTGATTTATAAATTATGCCTTCAAGGTAAAATGACCAAGCTTTCTTTTGTAGAATATGGAAAAAAGGCCGCAAATCTATATGCCTTAGTACATACAGATGTGTGCAATCCATTTGATGTATTAGCTAGTGGCAATTTTTCCTACTTTATCACCTTTATCGATGATATATCATGGTATGAATATGTGCACTTAATGCGACACAAGTCTAAAGCCTTTGAAAAGTTCAAAGAATTCGAACATAAAATGGAAAAGTAAATTAAAAAGCCCATTAAGGTTCTTCAATCAAATCAAGGAGGCGAATATCTTAGTCGAGAATTTCTAAACTATCTTAAGAAAAATGGCATAGTCTCGCAATGGACTCCACTTGGAATGCCTCAACTAAATGGGATTTCAAAATGAAGAAATCAGACCTTATTAGATATGGTCAGATTCATGATGAGCTTCACGAATCTTCTTGAATTTCTTTAGAAACATAGTCTAATGACCATGATCTATTTACTGAATAAGATTTTCTCTAAAATCATTCCTACCACTCCATATAAGATATGGCATGGTAAGAAGTCAAGTTTGAGTCACCTCAAAATTTATGATTGTTCGATTGATGTCAAGAGATAGTAGATAGACAAATTAGAGTCTAGGTCATTTAGAGCTTGGTTTGTTGGATATCCTAAAGAGTCATTAGGATATTATTTCTATCTTTTGGAAGATCATAATGTGATTGTGAATCGACATATCATTTTTTTTGAAAAATAGTTTATTCAGGATAGTGGCATCAAAAGATAAATTAGGCTCGAGAAGAAGGTCTTCAAAGAGCAATGAGCTAATGAACCTATGGAACCCAGTCAGTCTCAGCCAGTCTAAATACAACCTCCTCCATCTCGTAGATCAGATAGGATTTTTCATCCTTTTGAGAGATACTTAGGTACAATTTTAGAGAATGTAAAGAAAATATTCTTCATAGAAAATGGGGTTCATGATGATGAGCCTAAATTCTATGATGAGGTAATATCTGATATCAACTTCGAAAAATGGTTAGAGGCAATGAAGTCAGAAATTGACTCAATGTACTCAAACCAAATATGGATCTTAATAGATCCACCTGAAGATATTATACCTATTGGATGTAAATGAATCTTCAAGAGAAAGATAGGTGCCAATGAGAATGTAGAGACATTTAAGACTAGGCTAGTAGTGAAAGAATATAGTTAGCATGAAGGCATTGACTATCAGGATATCTTTTCATCCATAGCCATGCTAAAATCTATTCGTATATTGCTTGCTATTGCAGCCTATTTTGATTATGAAATATGTTAGATAGATGTGAAAATGATGTTCTTAAATAGAAATCTTAAGAAATATATCTATATGGAATAGCGATTTCACATCCAATGATAAAGATCACAAGGTTTGCAAACTGCAAAGATCCATATATGGACTTAAACAAGCATCTTGAAGCTGGAATGCTCATTATCATGATGTGATCAAATCATTTGGTTTCATAAAAAATGAGGAGGAGCCCTGTGTCTTCAAAAAGATCAGTGGGAGCGCTCTTGTCTTCCTCGTATTGTATGTGGCTAACATCCTCCTGATTGGGAATGATATTTTCATGTTGACATCAGTCAAAATATGGTTATGGAAAGAGTTTTTTATAAAAGACCTAGGAGAAACATTATTGAGAATTAAGGTCTATAGGGATAGACCAAATAAGATGCTGGGTTTGTCATAGAAGGTGTACATAGAGGAGGTGCTGAAGAGGTTCAGCATGAAAAACTCTAAGAGAGAATTAGTGCCCTTTAGACATGGCATTCATCTCTCCAAAAAGATGTATCCCAATACACCTAAGGAGATTGAATGCATGAGCAAGATCCCTTATGCTTCGGCAATAGGGAGGCTCATGTATGCCATGGTGTGTACATGATTTGATATCGTGCAAGCTATGAGTGTCACGAGCAGATATCAATCGAATCTAGATGAAGAGCACTGGACTTCTATGAAGTGTATCCTTAAGTACTTGAGAAGGACTAAGAATATGTTTTTAGTCTTTGGTAATGGAGAACTCTAGGTCTAGAGGTATATAGACTCAGACTTTATGTCTGATATAGATGATCGAAAGTCAACATTTGGTAGTCTATTTGTGTGTAATATAGTGCAGTTAGCTGGAAGAGTTCCAAGCAGACAGTGATCGCAGACTCCACCATGGAAGCTAAGTACATCACTACATCAAAAGCTGCGAAAGAAGCATTCTAGTATAGAAAGTTCACCATAGAGCTCGGAGTGAAACCATCGAATGCTGTCCCTCTATACTACAACAATAATGGCATCATAGCCCAAGCTAAGGAGCCAAGGTCTCACCAAAAGTCAAAGCATATCAAGCGATAATATCACCTCATTTGCAATTACCTCAAGATGGGTCACGTTAAGATTAAGAGAGTCAACACCGCAGACAATGCGGCTGACCCATTGACGAAGCTGTTGAGCCAGTAGAAGATCGAAACCCATCATGAGAAAATGGGACTTAGATTTGTAGCCAATTAATTTTAGATCAAGTGGGAGTTTGTTAAATGAGTGTCCTAAAAGTCAGATTGGCTGACACTTGTAATACACATTCTAGAAATATTTTTATAATTTTAACTTAAAATTAATAAAGAATTATTTTCATCTATCACATTATATATAATGTGTCTGTGATACATCCTTTAAGTTAATAAAAATGATAAAACATATTTTCAAGAGTTGAAAATTTAAGACATGTATTTTCATAATAACTCATAAACTTCTCCCAATAGTAGGATCATCATGAGGATGGTGATTGATCTAGAAGATCAGTGTACGATCGCTTTCTTAGGATAGATGAGTATTGAGTCTATGGTGTGAAGATACTAGAGTAAGACTATAGATACTCATTGAGAATGAGGGCACTGAGCGTGACCACCTCGAGAAGTCATAAAAGAGTCTACCTTCTCGTCGATGACTAAGATCAATACTGCAATTATGTGTCAGATTCTTAGACCTGAGGTACGTCGATAGTTCACCTTGAGTGTGCTATAGTTTGACTATACCATAACTCAATCTCCTAGCCATTTGGAACTCTGAGGTGTATGTTGGCTATAGCATGTTCATTATAGGAACTGGATCGCACCAAGATGGGATCTATCAACCTCGATAGAGGAGTAGTCCTATGAGGATCATGAGATCGAGTTCTTAAGCCTATGGTCATGGTAGTGTGATGTAATAGAAAAGAGTTTTCTATTAGATTTTTACATCAAACTTGAATCGAATGATTCAATCATATGATGGAATGTTGGGTTTGACAAGTTCATCTTAACCCTAATCCTGTCGAAGCTCATGATATAAGAATCCAATCATACAGGTAGCTGCACCGAGAGGTTTGCATTCGATTCTGATGAGTTGCCACCATATACTACTAGGTGTTACTGGTGGATTTTTGGATTAATTAGAATGGTCTTGATGATCGATCATTCTAATTGGATGAACCAAAAAAGTTCTAGTCCATCGAAAGGTATTTTGATGATACCGATGATAGAGATCACAACATGTCTCATTATCATATTGAACTAAATCTAACTGGATGATACAAATAAGGATTTGGGTCTAGATGTCATTAATTAAGCTAACCCAGTTTGATTGATTTGGATTAGATCCAATTAGATTCAAGAAAATTGTGCTAGGACATGATTGATCCTAACATTCTTCTTTTGTAGTCATTTTGATTCATCTCGACTGAGTCAAATTGGATTTAGCTCATCCGAGAACCCTATATGGGTTTGTCTTGATCTAGTTGAAGCTTGTCCAGATCAAAAAAATATGGTCCGAATCCATCAAATAGGAATAGGACAAGACCTGCCAATTTTTGGAACTTTTAGGATAAGGGTCAAAGGTTGACCCGGATGTAGGAAAGAAGGGAGAAGGGGCATGCACCCCCTAGAGAATTTCTAGGGGCATGCACCCCTAAATATTTTCATGAGAGAAGGGAAGGTGCACATCCTCCTAGGCATGCACTCTATATGGATAAGGGAGTTGACCCAATCACATTAGATATGACCAGGTCAAAGAGTCTTGATGAGATCAAAGACTCTAGAAGAACAGTTGCTTGCACCACCCTCCTCGCTTATCTATTTTTATGTGGTAATTTTGGAAAATTTTGGATGACAAAACTAGGTAGAGACCTGGTATTTGGAATGGCATATCAGATTAAAATCTGATTTAATTAAATAATTTGATTCCTTGATCAAATAGGACTCTAGGGTTGGTGCAAGACTCTATAAAAGGACCCTATGCCCTAGGGTTTCTCCATGCCCATCTCACCATGTTGAAAGGCTGTTGCATCCTCTACATCCATGCCTTCCTCTTCTGCAAGGAAGATCCAAGTTTCCTTGGCGCAAAGATTAGGCAAAGAGACGACGGTGTTCGTGAGATGAACGCGCAGCCTTCAACATTTGTTTTGATGGTTCTATAGATCATATCTAGATCTAATTTTTAAAGATTAGATCTAGAAGAAAAAGATGCCTAGAACCAGCATGAGTGGATATCGATAGAGGCCAGATGCATGCATGGCTAGCTTTGAGACTTCTAATTACAACAGATCATCGTCAGGATAATGATTTATCCTAAATAAGTAACAGTTATTGTTGCTATTTTGTTTTAATTTTTTATTTTAAATATTAGATCATAAGGATCAGATTTGAAAAATCTCAGATTAGATCATAACTTGTAGAAAATTTTTAAAATTTAGCTACAAATTTGATTGGATCAGATCGATTTTATGGTGAAAAAAACTTAGTTTTTCCTACAGATGCATCTTGTGGAGGTGCATTTATGAGCAAAAATATAGATGAAGCCTATGCCTTATTTGAAACCTTAAGTGGAAACTCAATTAACCATGCTTTAATATCTTTCTACCAAAAATGGGTAGAAATCTATGATCTAGAACTAAGTTCTAAGACTGACATGAACCTAATAAATAAAGTGGACCTTCTTGCCTAGAAATTAGATCAACTCTTAACCCTAGGCCAACAATCTCCTGCACAATACATATCACCTCTAATTATCAGGAGAATTATTCTATCTATACTAGCCTAGTCCATCATGTGAGTGAATATTCTATGGTTGCACAATTTTCACCTTTTATCCAAGAATAAGTTCAAACTGCACAAGGCTATTCCAAGCTAGTTAATGATCCTTTTTCAAATTTATATAACCCAGATTGGAAGAACCACTCTAATTTTTCTTAGATATCCTGACAGACTCAGGCTCAGACCTAAATTCCACCTATGCAAAACTTTTAAAATGGGTCATAATTTTAGAACTATGCCTATAATAGTGGTCAGCCTAGTCCGTTTATCCAGCCATCATATTACAATCACCCTTCATATCCATCTCCTCAATAGACCAATCTAGCTGACGATAAATTTAATCAACTTCAATAATTAATTTTGACTTAATAGGAATCCATCACTAGGCTAGAAGTATAAATAAGACAATTACCTAAGTCTACCATGAGGAGAGAACTAAATCAATTTCCAAGCCAACCAATTCTTATAAACAAGCCACCTAATATCTACCAACCATCTAGACCAAATTATCAATCTAATATCCTACTTAAGAATCTCCAATTTGAGAATGTCAAAGTAATTTCTGAACTTAAAAGTTATAGGATTCTTATAGATCCATGCCAAGACTAGGTGAGAGAGGCTAGTACTGATCCTAGCCAAAATAAGAATATAGAAGTATAGGTTAGTACTAAGACTAACCGCATAGAAGAACCTAAGCTAGAAACTAGTACTAATGCTAGTTCCAATATGAGTGAGATAGACAAAGGAAAGAAGAGAGTAGATGAGTTACCTGAGATCTATAAACCAAAAGTCCTATTCCTTTCAACCCTAGAAGATGGTTCTTCCCATAAAGAGCAAGGGGCACATAATGAAGAGCCAATGGAGTTGTTTAAATAAGATCATATTAATTTATCTTTTGAATTAAAGCCATCTTTAGTCACCCTTCTAGTACCCATTGCATCAAACTTAACTCCTAACTCAAAAACTCAATTCATGAGCATTCTAAAAGAATAAATAAAAAAATTTTTTTACAAAAAAGGATCGAAGAAAGGGGTTGAAGAAACCAGATCTAGGGTTTTTAGGGTTAGATCTTAGAATTTTTTCAAGATCAGGCATCGAAAGATTGGAATAAATCAAAATTTATTCATAAAATCAGAGAAAACCCTAGATCCAAGATCCTATCACATGATTATGGCATGAGATCTGTTGATGCAAAAATCCATCTCGAGGTCGGATCGTTAGAGTTGCACGACGATGGTGAGTCGACAGCAATGTGGTGGAGGCAGCCTTACCTGCAAGAAAAGTTCTCAATCGAAGTTGGCTCTGATGGAGATCCTTCGATGCTCAAGTTAGTTTTTCATTCAATAGAGGAAAGAAGATGAGTGTTTGGAAGAGAAGAGTTGCGTTCCTTAAGATCCCTCGTTTTCTCCTTTTATAGAAGGGTCTGAAGTTTGTTAGGATGGATTGTAGATTGTTAGTCATGGAAGAGCAGTGGGTTGTCAGAGATATTTTATTTGTCCACTAGAATATTCTTAAGAATCATGTTAGACATTGTCCCCTCATGGCATGTAGGGAAAAAGTTGACAACTTGAAGAAGTTCATCCTGAGGGAGTTCATCTTGGAGGAGTTTATCCTAAGAGAGTTCATCCTAGAGGAATTTATTTTGGAGGAGCTCATCCTGAATGAGCTCATCTCGGGGGAGTTCATCCTAGAGGAGTTCATTTCGGAGGAGCTCATTCTAGAGGAGCTCATCTTGGAGGAGTTCATCTTGAAGGAGTCCTAGAGGAGCTCATCCCGAAGGAGTTCATCCTGGAAGAGTTCATCCTGAAGGAGTTCGTCCTAAAGAAGTTCGTCCTAGGGAGTTCATCCTGGAGGAGTTTATCCTAAAGGAGTTCATTCTGAAGGAGTTCATCCTGGGAGAGTTCGTCCTAGAGGAGTTCATCCTAGGGAAGTTCATCCTAGAGGAGTTCATCTTGGGGGAGCTCATCCTAGGGGAGATCTGAAGGAAAAAATCTATTTTTTGGATTAGGTTCGTTCAGATCTAATTGGATCAGGAGGGATATTTCAAAAATTTTTTCTCTAAGATCCTAATTAGATCTAAGACTCCTCAGATCCGATCTTATTGATCAAATAATAAAAATAAAATAAAAATAAAAACTAAATCTAATTTAATTATATCTTTATTTTGGGTAATCTAATTATCCTGTGATGATCTCAATGTTTGCCTGAGGTTCTGGATGTAGCCACGTAAGCACCTGGCCTCTACCAGTATCCACTTAGACAAGATCTGGAGATCTTCTCCTTCTCAATCAATCCTCCAAAAATTAGATATAGATCTGATCTTGAAGGTCTTCAAAACTTTTTTTGAAGAACTATCGTTGTCTCTTGCAACAGTGCTGCCTTCTTTCTTTCCTGGTGCCTTTCACTTGCTTGGATCACACCTTATTCGTGCCCAAAATCCCTTATGGAGAGGAGAGAGAAGACTAGAGGGTGGCATGGAGAAGGAGGGAGAGAGGCTTTGTGGCATGGGCTGAAGGTAGAAGAATTAAATTCTAGATGCAGATAGGGTTTATATAGACCCTACTGCGCTATGCAGTGCCACATCATCCTGGTCAATCACGGCCATTTGTGCAATCAAATCTAAATCCGATTGATGGAATGACATCATCTAATCCAATCAGATGAGAGACCCTCAAAATTCTCCTAAGGGGGTGCCAAGACTGGGTCAAACAAGACTTCTTGGTGCCATACAGTTTAATCTCCTGAATCAACCTGGAGTATCATCTATAGGGGACTCCATCTTTTATCCTCATGGGGTGCATGCCTCCCTAGGCGTGCACCCCCTTCCCGTCTACTTTTTAGTAGGAGGATAAGTCCCTAGGTACTCTCCTATGGGTGCATGATACATGGACAGATGTCTAAGTGTCCAGGGTCAATATTTGACCAATGTCCGAAAATAGGAATTAGTAGATGATCGAAAATGGCAGGTGTTGTTTTAAATTTATCTCATAAATTAAGACAACTTTTTTCTGACCTGAACAAGCTCCAGTTAGACCAAGTAAAGGTTCTTGAGTGAGCTCAAACACATTTGGCTTAGTCGATACAAGCTTTAATGATTGTTAAAGAAGAACATTAGGCTCAATCGTGTGCTAGCATGATTTTCTTGAACCTAATTGAATCTTATTCAAATCAATTGAACTGGATTAGTCCAATTGATGACATCCAGATCCAAATCATTATTTGTGTGATTCAGTTAGGTTCAGTTTCGTATGATAATGGGATGTGTCGCGATCCTTATCAACGACATCATCAAAACATCTTTCGATGGATCAGAACTTTTCTGATTTAGACAACTAGTATGATCAATCATCCAAATCATTCTAATTGCTATCAAAATCCACCAGCGACATCTGGCAGCATATGGTGGTAACCCATCATAACTAAAAGCGAACCTCTCAGTGCAGTTACCTGTGTGATTAAATTCCTCTATCTTGAGCTCCAATTGGATTAGGGTTAACGTGATCTCGTCAAACCCTAATTTTCATCATATTAATTAATTATTTAATTTAAGTCCAATGTAAAAACCCTAATAGAAACTCTTTCTATTATTTCACTCTGCCATGGCCATGGACTTATAGATTTGATTCTCATGATCATCATAGGGCTGCTCCTCATCTACTGAGGTAGATAGATCCCCTATTGGTGCAATCAAATTTCTACAATGAATATGCTATAGCCAACATACACATCAGGATTTCGAATGACAAGGAGATCGAGTTATGATGTAGTCAAACTATAACACCCTCAAGATGAACTACCGATGCACCTCAGATCAAAGAACTAGATACACCATTGCAGCTTCGATTCAATCATCAATAAGAAGGTAGACTTCCTTATGACTGCTCGAGGTGGTCACGCTCAGTGCTCTCATTCTCCAATGAGTATTTATACTCTCACTCCGATGTCTCTATACCACAGATTCAAGACTCATCTATCCAAAAGAAGCAATCATACACCAACCTTCCAAATCAATTACTATCCTCATGATGATTCTACGGTCGAAAGCATTTTATGAGTTAATAATGAAAATTCATGTCTTAAATTTTCAACTCTTGAAAATATAAACTATCAATACCATTAACTCAAGGGATGTAACACAGACACTTCCAAATACATACTATGATAGAAAATAATCTATTTATTATTTATAGTTAAAATTATAATTTTATCCTTAGAAGTGTATTTACAAGTGTCAGCCAATCTAGCTTCTAGGGCATATATATCTAATAAGTTCATCTTGGGAGAGTTCATCTTGAAGGAGTTCATCCTGCAGGACCTCATCCTGGAGGGGTTCATCCTGAGGGAGTTCGTGCTGGGAGAGTTCGTCCTGAAGGAGTTCGTCCTGGAGGAGTTCATCCTAGAGCATCCATCCTTTCGATAACTTGAAGTTTGGCCTGAGATAGAAACTTCATCTCAGCCTTCTGAAGATCTCCAATCAGTCCATATTATGACTAGCTTCCATCTCTTGATGAACTCATGTTCGGCCTTAAATAGAACCTCGGCTACAGCCTTTCGAAAACCTTCAATTAGCCTTCAACGTGACTTTGGCTTCCATCCTTTGATAACTTCGAGCTCAACCTGAGATGGGACCTCGGCCTCTACCTTCAATGGCCTTCAATTCAGCCTTCTGAAGATCTTGGCTCTCCTCTTTTGATAACTTCAAGCTCGGCTTGAGATGGGACCTCAGTCTCAGCCTTCAATAGCCTTCAGCTAACCTATATTGTGACCCTAGCTTCCCTCCTTTGATGATATCAAGCTCGACCTGACTTAGAATCTTGACCACAGCCTTCCGAAGGCCTTCAATTAGCCTACATTCCTATGTCTTCAGTAGGCATAAAAGTCCCCCAATAATAGCCCCCCTACTTTCGAGTCTGAGCCTTGGTTTCGAAGAAGGGAGTATACTAAATCAGACTTGCCGAAGACATATCCTTTTTTGTCATTTAAACTTAGGGTCTTTAGGTTTCTTATTGAAATTATTTAAAGATCTTCAATTTTATCCTCAGCTTTTTGAGCTTAGATTTCTACTGACCTCTGCTTTCTAAGATCGGATTTCTATACATGTTGATCTTCTGAGCTCGGATTTCTATAAATATTGATATTTGGAGCTTGGATTTCTATAGATTTTTGCCTCATGTTTAAAAATCAGAGGTTTTCATCCTCACTAGGATGAGGTTATCTTCCTATCTTAAATAATCGAAGGATTTCTCTCGGTGTCAGGATGAGGTCCTTCTCTTATCCTTGACACAGTTGTAGGAGAATACCTGGGCTATTGAAAGGGCCTCTCCCCACATCTTGTCTTAGATCAATGAGGTTTTTGCTTTGCTCAAGTAAGGATGAGGTTCTCCTTCTGTTCCTAACATGGCTGTAGGGGCACATTATGGCTGTTGGAGGGGCCTCTCTCCTCATCTCATCTAAGATTAACGAGGTCTTCAGTTTGCTTATGTGAGGATGAGGTTCTCCTCCTATTCCTAATAGGGTTGTAGGGGCACATTAGGGCCACTTGGAGGGGCCTCTCTCCTCATCTCGTCTAAGATTAATGAGGTCTTTACTTTGCTCATGTTAGGATGAGGTTCTCCTTCTATTCCTAATAGGGCTGTAGAGGTACATTAGGACTGCTGGAAGGGCCTCTCCCCTTATCTCATCTTCGATTTAATGAGGCCTTCGACTTTGCTCATGTTAGGTCGAAGGTTCTTCCTCATGTTCTAATGTAGCTATAGGGCACATTAGGGCCTTTGGCAGGGCCGCCTTTAGAAATCTTTCATAGAAAGCTCAGGCGTGACCAGCATATTCATTAATTCGGCAAAGATTTTGAAGTTTATGCATGTGGTAATTCATAATGAATTGCCCATATGCTATCAATCAAGGATTGCAAAATAATATCATTCTGCAGGTCCAAGTCTAACTTCACACCGAGCTTCTCAAGCTCTTTCATGTCCTTGATCATCATCAGACAGTGATCTTGGACTGACTGCCTATCACGCATCTTAGCCTTAAAAAGTCATTTCGTGACTTGATACTTGGCTGTACGACTCTGTTCACCAAACATCTCCTACAGGTGAGCCAACATTTGGTGAGCAGTCCTGATATCTTCATGTTGGTGCTAGAGCTCATTAGACATCAAGCCCAACATGTAATATTTGGCCTTATTATCTTCGTCTATCCATTTTTTCAGAGATGTTCTCTGTTCAGCGGATGGATGGGCTGGTAAGATGGGAGGATCCTGGTTCAATACATGAGTTAACTTCTCGAAACCCAAAACTATTTTATAGTTCTTGAGCCAATCTTTATAATTAGGTCCGATCAGTCTATGTGTGTCCAGGATATGTGCCAATGGATTGGATGAAGGGAAATCCTGATTTCTCGGTCCAGGTTCGTCCAGATCTGATTAGATCAAGAGATATATTTCAAAAATTTTCTCTTGATCTCAATCAGATCTTGATATGTTTTAGATATGATTCTTATTATTTTAATAAATAAAATAAAATAAGATAAATTAAATCAAATTTAATTTACCTGATTTGGGTAATCCTATTATCCTGTAGATGATCCTGATTACAGTGGAAGGTTCTGGATCTAGCCACGCAAGCGCCTGGCCTCTACCGGTATTCACTCGGGTTGGATCTAGAGATCCTCTTCTTCTCTATCACACTTCCAAAAATCAGATCTAAATCTGATCTGGAGGATCTTCAAAACTCTTTTGAAGATCTGCAGTCATCCTTTTGCAGTAGCGCAGCCTTCTTGCTTTTGATTGCCTTTCCTTGATCTGAATCGCACCAACCTAAGTGCAAAACACTTTTGGACGTGGAGAGCAAGGGGAGAAGAGACTAAAGCATGGAGAAGGAGGGGAGAGGCAGCCTTGGGGCGTGGGGTTTCTCAATTGAATTGCATTAACATTAGGGTTGGGCGCAGGGTCTTATTTATAGACCTCTTGTGATCCAAACTCCTCTTCCTCTCAACCAATCACAACCTTTTGTGAAATCAGATCTAAATCTGATTGGTTGAAATAGAGACCCCTGGATTCCTCCTTAGAGGGTGCCTAAGACCAGTCAAACTGGATTCTTAGTAGAACTCTGATTGGAATCCAAAAGGGAGGTGGAGTCCTTGTCCAACAAGGACTCCAAGGCGCCTCCAACTTGGGCCACCGCACCTTGGCGTGCGCCCTTCTCTTGCCAGGTTTCTGGCAGATGGACAGGCCCCCACAGCTCTCCAATAGGTGCATGACATGTGGTCAAAGTCAAAGGCAATGGTCAACGTTTGACCAGTCAAAGGTAGACTTTTGACCAAAGTCAAAGAACAAGAAATGACAGGTGACCAAAAATGGCAGGTAATGTCTTACACAAATAAGACAACCTTATTCTGACTTGGACAACCTCCGGTCAGACCATATGAAGGCCTTTGATTGAGCGCAAACTCCTTTGGCTCAGTCAGGACAACTTATTTATGATAGTAAAAGAAGAACGTTAGGTTCAATCAAGTGCTAGCACGATTTCCCTGAACCTAATTGAATTTTATTCAGATCAATTGAGCTAGATCAGTTCAATTAATGATCACCAGATTCAAACCCTTGTTTGTGTGACCCGTTATTGGTTCAGTTTTGTATGGTAATGGGATATGTCATGATCTCTATCATAGACATCATCGAAACTCCTTTCGATGGATCAGAACTCTTCTGATTCGAACAGCTAGAATGATCGATAATCTAAATCATTCAAATTGCTCCCAAAATCCACCAGTGACACCTAGCAGTATATGGTGGCAACCCATCAGAGCTAAATGCGAACCTCTTGGTGCAGCTACCTGTGGATTCAGTTCTTCTATCTTGAGCCCCGATCAGATTAGGGTTAAGGTGAATCTCAAACCCTAGTCTCTGTCATATGATGTAATCATTCGATTCGAGTCCAATGTGAAAATCTAAATAGAAACTCTTTCTATTATTTCACTCTACCATGGCCATGAATTTTTGGACTTGATTCTCATGATCATCATAGGGCTACTCCTCTACCACCGAGGTAGATAGATTCCATCTTGATGCAATCCAGTTCCTACAATGAACATGCTATAGCCAACATACACCTCAGGGTTCCATATGGCTAGGAGATCGAGTAATGGTGTAGTCAAACTATAACACCCTCAAGGTGAACTGCCGATGCACTCAGGTCAAAGAACTGACACATACTGCAGCATCGAGTCAGTCATTGACGAGAAGGTAGACTTCCTAATGACTACTCGAGATGGTCACGCTCAGTGCCCTCGTTCTCTAACGAGTACTTGTACTCTCGCTCCGGTGTCTCCACACCATAGACTCAAGACTCATCTACTAAAGAGAAGCGATCGTACACCAACCTTCCGGATCAATCACCATCCTCGTGATGATCCTATGGTCGGGAGCTGTTTATGAGTTATTAATGATTATTCATGTCTTAAATTTTCAACTCTTGAAAATATGAATTATCATTACCATTAACTCAAAAGATGTATCACAGACACTAAATACACAGGTGTGATAGAAAATACCATTTCATTAATTATAGTCAAATTATAATTTTTGCCCTAGAAGTGTATTACAAGTGTCAGCCAATTCTGGCTTCTAGGGCACATATATCTAACAATCTCCACTTGTCCTAAAGCCAATTGGCTACAAGTCTAAGTCCCATCTTCTCAAGGTGGGCTTCGATCTTCTGCTGGCCCAACGGCTTTGTAAGTGGGTCTGCCACATTATCTGCGGAGTTGACTCTCTTGACCTCAACGTAACCTTACTCAAGGTAATCACGGATGAGATATATCGCCGCTCAATGTGCTTGGACTTCTGGTGAGACCTCGGCTCCTTAGCAAGGGCTATGGCGCATTGTTGTCGCAGTAAAAGGAATGCCATCTGATGGCATTACTCCAATTTCTGCAGCAACTTCTTTGTACACAGAACGCTTCCTTTGCAGCCTCTGATGCAGCTATATTTGCTTCCATGGTAGAATCTGCTATCACAGTTTGCTTGAAACTCTTCCAGCTGACAGCTCCACCATTGCACATAAACAGACTTCCAGATGTTGACTTTCGATCATCTATATCAGACATGAAGTCCGAGTCTGTGTATCCTTGAACTTGGAGTTCTCCATTACCAAAGACAACATCATATCCTTAGTTCTTCTCAAGTACTTAAGGATACATTTCACAGAAGTCCATGTTCTTCACCTGGATTTGACTGATATCTGCTTGTGACACTCATAGCATGGGCTATATCAGGTCGTGTACATAGATGGCATAATGAGGCTCCCTATTGCAGAAGCATAAGGGATCTTGCTCATGCGTTCTATTTCCTCAGGTGTGCTGGGGCACATCTTCTTGGAAAGATGAATACCATGTCTGAAGGGTATTAATCCCCTCTTAGAGTTTTCCATACTAAACCTCTTTAGTACTTCTCTATGTACATCTTCTGTGAAAGTCCTAGCATCCTATTCGGTCTATTCCTATAGACCTTAATTCCTAGAATAAAGGATGCTTCACCTAGGTATTTTTATGGAGAATCTTGGATAACCACATTTGACTGATGTCAACATGGGAATATCATTCCCGATAGGAGGATGTCATCCACGTATATACGAGAAGACAACAGCGCTCCCACTGACCCTTTTGAAAACACATGGTTCCTCTTCATTTTTGATGAAACCAAACTTTTTGATCACATCACTGAAATGAGTGTTCCAGCTCGAGATGCTTGCTTAAGTCCATATATGGACCTTTGCAGCTTGCAACCTTGTGATCAGTATCACTGGATGTGAAACTAGCGGCTGTTCCATATAGATATCTTCTCAAGATATCCATTTAGGATTCGTTTTCACGTCCATTTGCCATATTTCATAATTGAAATAGGCTGCAACAGCAAGCAATGTGCGATGGATTTAGCATAGCTACGGGGAAAAGGTATCCTGATAGTCAATGCCTTCACTTGACTATAATTTTGCCACCGTCTAGCCTTGAATGTCTCCCATTCCATCTGCACCAATCTTTCTCTTGAAGATCCATTTACACCCAATAGGTACTATACCTTCTGGTGGATCTACCAAGGTCCAGACTTGGTTTGAGTGCATCGAGTCAATTTCTGACTTCATTGCCTCAAGCCATTTCTCGGAGTCGATATCTGATATCGCCTCGTTGTAGGTTTTGGGATCATCTCCATGAGCACCATTACCTATGAGGAATATTTCCTCTACGTCCTCTGAAATATACCTAAGTATCTTCAGGGGACAGAAACTCTTTCCGATCTACGAGGTGGAGGAGGTAGTGTTCTTATTGCTCAACCTGATTTGTTCCACTTGGTCCTTACGTCGTTCTGCTTGTGAGACTTTCTCATCAAGCTTAATATACTTTCCATGCCACTATCTTGAATAAACTATTTTTCAAAAAATATGGCATGTCGACTCACAATCACATTGTGGTCTTCTGGAAATGAGAAATAGTATCCTAATGACTCTTTAGGATATCCTATGAATCGAGCTCTAAAGGACCTAAACTCTAACTTGTCCGCTTGTTGTCTTTTGACATAAGCCGGACAACCCAAATTCTGAGATGACTCAGACTTGGTTTCTTACCGTGCCATATCTCATATGGTGTGGTAGGAACGTTTTAGAGGGAACCCTATTCTCAGTAAATAGAATGAAGTTAATAATGAGTGCTCCAAAGGAAATTAGGGAAGTCGTGAAGCTCATCATGGATCGAACCATATCCAATAGAGTCGATTTCTCCGTTCTGAAACCCCGTTGAGTTGAGGTGTTCCTGGTGGTCCATTGAGAGACTATGCCATTTTTCCTTAAGATAGTCTAGGAATTCCGGCTAAGTATTCACCTCCTCGATCTGATCGAAGAACCTTAATGGATTTTTCCAGTTTGTTTTTCTACTTCATGTCTGAATTCTTTGAACTTTTCAAAAGCTCAGACTTAATGTCTCATAAGATACACATACCCATACCTAGACAGATCATCGGTAAAGGTAATGAAGTAGACAAAATTGCGCTCTAGGCATCAGCACAATCAAAT
>QRFJ01001397.1:0-61360 GCA_006176705.1 Cocos nucifera | reverse complement strand
TCAGTTCTTGCTATGGAACGGACTTTCTTTCAAAAAAAAGTCTTATGAAAAGAAAAAGAAGTCTGCAAAAAAGCAAAAGATGGAAGGAACAAAGAAGAAGAAGGCAGAGCTGAAGAAAAAGGTCGATGTCAAAGGAAAATATTTTCATTGCAACAGCGACGACCATTGAAAGCGAAACTGCCCTACTTACCTGGCCATCCTGAAGAACAAGAAGGAAGGTCCTTCTGGAGGTATGCTCGTTATTGAGTCTAACCTTACGATTTCTTCTGCATCTAATTGGATGCTTGACTCTGGTTCTAGTACTCATCTGTGCACTTTCATGCAGGGTCTTGAGGATAGCAGGAGGTTGAGGGATGGAGACATGATCCTACGCATCGATAATGGAGCAAGAGTTGCTGCAGTAGCCATGGGAACATATCCTCTTCGATTACCATCTAGTTTAGACTTAGTTTTGAAAGATTGTTATTATGTGCCTGCAGCTAGTAGGAATTTTGATTTCTATTTCATGCTTAGCACAAGAAGGCTATGTGATTACCTTCTTTAAGGACCATTGTAACATTCTTTATTAAAGAAATAAAATTGCAAATGGTTTCCTTATTAATGGTCTTTATCAGCTACATATTGATGTACCTGTTCTAACTATCGAGCAAAACGTGAATGCCAAACGACCTAGGGATAGTCCAAATGATAGATATCTATGGCACTTGAGATTAGGTCATATAACAGAAGATAGGATCAACAAATTAAAGAAAAATGGGCTATTGAGTCCATTGACTTCCGAGTCATATCCAACTTGTGAATCTTGTCTTCAAGGAAAAATGACTAAACTCCCTTTTGTTGGACATGGGGAGAGGGCCACAAATCTCCTTGCCCTAGTACATACTGATGGGTGCGGCCCATTTGATGTGCCAGCTAGAGGCAATTTTATCTACTTCATTATCTTTATCGATGATCTATCTAGGTATGGGTATGTGTATCTTATGAGACACAAGTCTGAAGCGTTGAAAAGTTCAAAGAATTCAGACATGAAGCAGAAAAATAAACTGGAAAACCCATTAAGGTTCTTCAATCAGATCGAGGAGGTGAATACCTTAGCCGGGAATTCTTAGACTATCTCAAGGATAATGGCATAGTCTCTCAATGGACTCCACCAAGAACACCTCAAGTCAATGGAGTTTCAGAATAGAGAAATCGGATCCTGTTGGATATGGTTCGATCCATGATGAGCTTCATAGACCTTCCTAATTTTCTTTGGGGACATTCATTGTTAACTTCAATTTATCTACTGAATAGGGTTCCCTCTAAAATCATTCCTACCACACCGTATGAGATATGGCATGGTAAGAAACCAAGTCTGAGTCATCTCAAAATTTGGGGTTGTCCGACTCATGTCAAAAGACAACAAGCGGACAAGTTAGAGTTTAGGTCCTTCAGAGCTCGATTCATAGGATATCCTAAAGAGTCATTAGGATACTATTTCTACATTCCATAAGACCACAATGTGATTGTAAGTCGACATGCCATCTTTCTTGAAAAATAGTTTATTCAAGATAGCGGCATTGAAAAGCAGATTAAGCTTGGTGAGAAAGTCTCACAAGTACAACGAGCTAAGGACCAATTGGAACCAAATCAGGTTGAGCCAATAAAAATACTAACTCCTCCACCTCGTAGATCGGAAAGAGTTTTCCATCCCCTTGAAAGATACTTAGGTATTACTTCAGAAGATGTAGAGAAAATGTTCCTCATAGGTAATGGTGCTCATGGTGATGATCCCAAAACCTACAATGAGGCGATATCAGATATCGACTCTAAGAAATGGCTAGAGGCAATGCAGTCAGAAATTGACTTGATGCACTCAAACCAAGTCTGGACCTTGGTAAATCCACCAGAAGGTATAGTACCTATTGGGTGTAAGTGGATCTTCAAGAGAAAGATTGGTGCAGATGGGAATGTGGAGACATTCAAGGCTAGACTAGTGGCAAAAGGTTAAAGTCAATGCGAAGGCATTGACTATCTGGATACCTTTTCCCTAGTGGCTATGCTAAAGTCCATCTGCACATTGCTTGCCGTTGCAGCCTATTTCGATTATGAAATATGGCAAATGGATATGAAAATGGCATTCTTAAATGGATATCTTAAGAAAGATATCTATATGGAACAGCCGCTAGGTTTCACATCCAGTGATATTGATCACAAGGTTTGCAAGCTGCAAAGGTCCATATATAGACTTAAGCAAGCATCTCGGAGTTGGAACACTCATTTTAATGATATGATCAAAAAATTTGGTTTCATCAAAAATGAAGAGAAACCGTGTGTTTTCAAAATGGTCAGTGGGAGCGCTCGTTGTCTTCCTCATACTGTACGTGGATGACATCCTCCTCATTGGGAATGATGTTCCCATGATGACAACAGTCAAATTATGGTTGTTCAAGGAATTCTCCATGAAAGACCTAGGTGAAGCATCCTTTATTCTAGAAATTAAGGTCTATAGGAATAGACCGAATAGGATGCTAGGACTTTCACAGAAGATGTACATAGAAGAAGTACTAAAGAGGTTTAGTATGGAAAACTCTAAGAGGGGATTAATACCCTTCGGACATGGTATTCATCTTTCCAAGAAGATGTGCCCCAGCACACCTGAGGAAACAGAATGCATGAGCAAGATCCCTTATGCTTCTGCAATAGGGAGCCTCATGTATGCCATGCTATGTACACAACCTGATATAGCCCATGCTGTGAGTGTCACAAGCAGATATCCATCAAATTCAGGTGAATAACACGGGACTTCTATGAAATATATCCTTAAGTACTTTAGAAGAACTAAGGATATGATGTTGGTCTTTGGTAATGGAGAACTCCAAGTCCATGGACACACAGACTCGGATTTCATGTCCGACATAGATGATCGAAAGTCGACATCTGGGAGTCTGTTTATGTGCAATGGTGGTGCTGTCAGCTGGAAGAGTTCCAAGCAAACTGTGATAGTAGATTCCACCATGGAAGCAGAATATATCGCTGCATCAGAGGCTGCGAAGGAAGCATTCTGGTACAAAAAGTTTGCTGCAGAAATAGGAGTAATGCCATCAGATGCCATTCCTCTATACTGTGACAACAATGGCACCATAGCCCTTGCTAAGGAGCCGAGGCCTTACCAGAAATCCAAGCACATTGAGTGGTGATACCACCTCATCCGTGATTATCTCGAGAAGGGTTATGTCGAGGTCAAGAGAGTCAACTCCACAAATAATGTGGCAGACTAACTTACAAAGCCGTTGGGCTAGCAGAAGATTGAAGCCCACCTTGAGAAGATGGAACTTAGACTTTTAGCCAATTGGCTTTAGGACAAGTGGGAGATTGTTAGATATATGTGCCCTAGAAGCCAAAATTGGCTGACACTTGTAATACACTTCTAGGGGCAAAATTATAATTTTGACTAATATCAATAAAATGGATTATTTTCTATCACATATGTGTATTTAGTATCTGTGATACATCCTTTGAGTTAATGGTAATGATAATTTATATTTTCAAGAGTTGAAAATTTAAGACATGAATAATCATTATTAACTCATAAAATGCTTCCGACCATAGGATCATCATGAGGATGGTGATTGATCCGAAAGGTTGGTGTACATTCGCTTCTCTTTAGTAGATGAGTCTTGAGTCTATGGTGTAGAGACACTGGAGTGAGAGTATAGGTACTCGTTAGAGAACGAGGGCACTGAGCGTGACCATCTCGAGTAGTCATTAGGGAGTCTACCTTCTCATCAATGACTGACTCAATGCTACTGTAGTGTGTCTGGTTCTTTGACCTGAGGTGCATCGGCAGTTCACCTTGAGGGTGTTATAGTTTGACTATACCATTACTCGGTCTCCTAGCCATACGGAATCCTGAGGTGTATGTTGGCTATAGCATGTTCATTGTAGGAGCTGGATGGCATCAAGATAGAATCTATCTACCTTGGTGGTAGAGGAGCAGCCCTATGATGATCATGAGAATCAAGTCCTAAAAGCCCATGGCCATGGCAGAGTGAAATAATAGAAAGAGTTTCTATTTAGGTTTTCACATCGGACTTGAATCGAATGATTACATCATATGACAGAAACTAGGGTTTGACTAGTTTACCTTAACCCTAATATGATTGGGGCTCAAGATAGAAGGACCTAATTACACAGGTAGCTGCACCAAGAGATTCACATTTAGCTCTGATGGGTTGCCACCATATACTGCTAGGTGTCACTGGTGGATTTTGGGAGCAATTAGAATGATTTAGATGATCGATCATTCTAGCTGTTCGAATCAGAAGAGTTCTGATCCATCGAAAGGAGTTTCAATGATGTCGATGATAGAGATCATGACATATCCCATTACCATACAGAACTAAACCTAACTGGGTCACACAAACAAGGGTTTGAATCTGGTGATCATCAATTGAACTAATCCAGTTCAATTGATCTGAATGAGATTCAATTAGGTTCAAGGAAATCGTGCTAACACTCGATTGAACCTAACATTCTTTTTTTGCTATCACAAATAAGTTGTCCTGACTGAGCCAAAGGAGTTTGTGCTCAATTAGAGGCCTTCATATGGTCCGACTGGAGGTTGTCCAAGTCAAAAAAGGTTGTCTTATTTTGTAAGACATTACCTGCCATTTTTGGTCACCTACCATTTCTTGTTCTTTGACTTTGGTCAAAAGTCTACCTTTGACTGGTCAAATGTTGACCATTGATACTTTGACTTCTGTCCATGTGTCATGCACCTATTGGAGAGCTAGTGGGGGCCTGTCCCCCTACCAAAACCTAGCAAGAAAGAGGGCGCACGCCACCCTTGGCGTGTGCCCAAGCTGGAGGTGCCCAGGAGTCCCTGTTGGACAAGGACTCCATCTCCTTTTTGGATTCCGATTAGAGTTCTCTTAAGAACCAACTTTGACTGGTCTTAGGCACCCTCTAAGAAGGAATCCAGGGAACTCTATTTCCATCAATCAGATTTAGTTCTGATTTCACAAAGAGTTATGATTGGTTGGAAAAAAGAGATGTTGGATCACAAACAGTCTATAAATAAGACCCTGCGCCCAACTCAGATTGTGATTAAAAATCTGAATTAATCATAATTCTCCATGCCCCAAGGCCTTTTCTCCTCTCCTCCTCCATGTCAAAGCATCTTCTCCCTCTCCTCTCCACATCCAAAAGAGTTTTGGTTCTTGTATGGTGCGATCCAGATTAAAGAAAGGCGACTGAAAGCTAGAAGGCTGCACTGCTTTAAAGGACGACTGCTGATCTTCGAAAAGAGTTTTGAAGATCCTCCAGATCAAATCCAGATTTAATTTTTCGAGACATGATAGAGAAGAAGAGGATCTCTAGATCCAGTTCGAGTGGATACCGATAGAGGCCAGGTACTTGCATGGCTAGATCCAAAACCTTCCACTGCATACAGGATCATCAATGGGTAATAGGATTACCCACATCAAGATAAATTAAATCTAATTTAATTTATCTAATTTTATTTTAATTTCTAAAATAATAATAATCAGATCTAAAATATTCCAGATCTGATTAGGATCAAAGAAAAAAATTTTTGAAATATATCTCTTGATCCGATCCGATCTGAATGAACCTGGTCCGAAAAATCAGGATTTTTCTTTAGATCGATCGAAGGTGCGACGGGCGCGAGCGAGAGAGGAGACAAGATGTGCGGGAGAGAAGCTCGACTGTAGGTGTGCCGGCTTCTCCTTCTTCTTCTATTTTTTTTTTTAAGAGGTTAGTGCCACCTAAGCTCATGATGGAGGACCTTGCCATGGATTGGAGAGAGAAATTAGCTGGATATCGATTGAAGGAGTGATGGGTGCGGACGAGAGACCTTGTCGTCGTGGGCTGTGCTTGGGAGCGTAGGGGAGAAAGTCGATCGATTGTCAACGGGCGCACGGGGGTTTCGCCTAGGAGCATGGGGAAAATATGCTGGAGGAGCTTGAATGCATGGAGGTCGGTCGGGGTCATAAGAGAGGGTCGAGCATGAGAGGGGAAGTCATTGCCCTTGGCTCTCTTTTTGACTTTCTTGCTTTTGATCCAATAGCGCAGTGGATTAGCACGTCCGCGAAGAGGTGGCCAGAGGGATCCCGTGGGCTCGGAGGAGGCCAGAGGGATGCCGTAGGTTGGAGAAGGTTGGTCAGATGGTCGCGATGGACATGGGGAAGATCGGACGATTGCACGATTGGCGCGAGGGAGGTTGGCTGAAGTCGTAGGAGCTAGGGAGAGGCCTTGCAATCATGGGACATGCCTGGAAGCTTGGGGGAGGAGGTCATCAACATCCGTGATTGAGGGAAGATCATCGCATGGGGAGGGGATCTGTTGGAGCCATCGCATAGGGAAGAACGAAGATCGAGCAGAGGTCGCTAGCGCCGTTGTGGCCATGCCTGGAGCATGGGGGAGGTCGGCCGAACGTGCGAGAATGCATGAAATAGGGTAGATCGTGATGGGAGGAGGTCAACGGTGCCTAAGATTGCAATGGGAGACTCCGATGCTGCTAAGATCGTGATGGAGAAGGAGGTCATAGTTATCGGGATCACGAGAGAGAAGGTCAGACATGAGGAGGTTGCAAGAGGGAAGATCACTGACCCTGCCCCCCCTTTTATTTCCTTTGATTCTTTTTTTCTTCTTGTTTTTTTTGAGGCACCACCTGGGATCGTAAGGGAGATTGGTGGAATGCATGCGTGAGAAGAACATTGGCTAGTTGGGTTGCTTGGGCTGGGGAGAGGCCTGCGGACAACGTTTCCTCCCCTCTTTCTTCCTTCTAAAAGTCAAAATCGAGAAGAGCCAAATGCGATTGCATATAGTGAGAATTGGAGTAACATTAAAAGCATGTTGGATTTCGATGCTAAATACGATTGAGTAAAATCCACTTAAGGTAATAAGAGATCAAACAAAATTAATAGCATGTAGAGTTCCAATAATAAATCCAACTTGTGAGTAGTATGTAGCAATAAAATATTAGTCATCAATATGAATATACTGAAAAAAAAATCCTAATTTTTTGGATCAGGTTCGTTTAGATCTGATCGGATCAAGAGAGATATTTCAAAAATTTCTCTCAAACATCCATATCAAATCTAAAATGTTTTAGATTTGATTTTATAGATCTAATGAATAAAAATAAAAATAAATTAAATCTAATTTAATTTATACCTTGATGTTGGGTAATCTGATTATCCTTTGATGATCTAGTTGATTGCCTGAGCTTCTAAATCTAGCCAGGCAAGCGCCTGGCCTCTATCAATATCCACTCAGACTGGATCTAAAGATCTTTTCCTTCTTTATCACTTTTTCAAAAATCAAATCTGGATCTGATTTAGAGGATCTTCAAAACTCCTTCTGAAGATCAGCAGTCGTCTCTACAGCAGTGTTGCCTTCTTCCTTTCTCGTCAGCTTTTTCTTGCCTGGATCGCACCAAACTGGAGCCCAACTTCCCTTGGGCATGGAGAGGAGAGATAGGATCAGAAGATGGCATGGAGGAGGGAGAGGGGCAGCCTTGGGGCATGGGCTAAGAGGAACTCTTTTAAAGTTAGGTGCAAATAGAGTTTATTTATAGACCCTACTGCGTAATGCAGTGCCACATCATCCTGGCCAATCGCATTGCTTCTTGCAATCAGATCTAAATCTGATTGGTGGGATGACATCACCTGATCCAATCAGATGAGAGTCCCACTAATTCATCCTTAGATGGCCCCTAAGACTGGTCAAAGTCTATGGGTAAGGGTCACCTAAGTAGAATCCAAGAAGCAACCTGGAGTTCCATCCATATGGGACTCCAGGCATCCCTATCCATGGGCGCATGCCTCCCTTGACGTGCAGCCCCTCCTTTCCAAATTCTAGTAAGGGGACAAGCCCCTATCTACTCTCCAATAAGTTCATGACCATGGGCAGATGTCCAAGGGTCAAAGGTCAACGTTGACCAAAGTCAAAGGATAAGAATTAGCAGGTGATCAAAAATGGTAGGTATTATCTCAAATTTATCTCATAAATTAAGACAACCCTTTTCTAACCTAGACAAGCTCCAGTTAGATCAAGTAAAGATACCTGAGTGAGCACGAACTCATTTGGCTCAGTTGAGATAACTTTTAATGATAATAAAAGGAGAACATTGGGCTCAATCATGTGCTAGCATGATTTCCTTAAACCTAATTGAATCTAATTCAAATCAATTGAACTCGGTTAGTCCAATTGATGATATCTAGATCCAAACTCTTATTTGTATGATTCAGTTAGATTTAGTTCCATATGGTAATGGGATATGTCATGATCTCCATCATCGACATCATCGAAACTCCTTTCGATGGATCAGAACTCTTCTGATTCAGACAACTAGAATGATCGATTATCTAAATCATTCTAATTGCTCCAAAAATCTACCAGTGACACCTAATAGTATATGGTGGCAATCCATCAAAACTGAAAATGAATCTCTCGGTGCAGCTACTTGTGTGATTAAGTTCTTCTATCTTGAGCCCCAATCAGATTAGGGTTAAAGTGAACTCGTCAAACCCTAATTTCTATCCTATGATTTACTCATTCGATTCAAGTCTGATGTGAAAATCTTAATAGAAACACTTTCTATTATTTCACTCTGCCATGGCCATGGGCTTATGGACTTGATTCTCATGATCATCATAGGGCTGCTCCTCATCCACCGAGGTAGATAGATTCCCTCTTGGTGCAATCCAATTCCTACAATGAACATGTTATAGCCAACATACACCTCAGGATTTTGAATGGCTAGGAGATCGAGTCATGGTGTAGTCAAACTATAACACCCTCAAGGTGAACTATCGATGCACCTCAGGTCAAAGAACCAGATACACCACTATAGCTTCGAGTCAGTCATCGATGAGAAGGTAGACTTTCTTATGACTGCTCGAGGTGGTTACGCTCAATGCCCTCTTTCTCTAACGAGTACCTGTACTCTCGCTCCGATGTCTCTACACCATAGACTCAAGACATCTACTATGAAGAAGTGATTGTATATCAACCTTTTGGATTAATCACCATCCTCATGATGATCCTATGGTCAGGAGCATTTTATGAGTTAATAAATGAAAATTCATGTCCTAAATTTTTAACTCTTGAAAATAAGAATTATCATTACCATTAACTTAAGGGATGTATCACAGACACTAAATATATATTTATGATAGAAAATAACCTATTTTATTATTTATAGTCAAAATTATAATCTTGCCCCTAAAAGTGTATTACAAGTGTCAGCCAATTCTAGCTTCTAGGGTACACATATCTAACAAACTCCCACTTGATCTAAAGCCAATTGGCTATAATCTAAGTCCCATCTTCTTAAGGTGGGCTTCGATCTTCTACTGGCCCAACAACTTTGTAAGTGGGTCCATCGCATTGTCTGCCGAGTCGACTCTCTTTATCTCGACATATCCCTTCTTGAGGTAATTGTGGATGAGGTGGTATCGTCGCTCGATGTGCTTGGATTTCTGGTAAGACCTCAGCTTCTTAGCAAGAGCTATGGCGCTATTGTTGTCATAGTACAGAGGAATGGCATCTGATGGCATCACTCCGATCTCTGTGGTAAACTTCTTGTACCAAAATGCCTCCTTTGCAGCTTCTGATGCAGCAATGTATTCTACTTTCATGGTGGAATCTACTATCACTGTCTGCTTGGAACTTTTTCAACTGATAGGTCCACCATTGCATACAAACAGACTCCCAGATGTTGACTTTCGATCATCTACATCGGACATAAAATTCGAGTTTGTATACCCCTGGACTTGGAGTTCTCTATTACCAAAGACCAGCAATATATCCTTAGTTCTTTTCAAGTACTTAAGGATACATCTCACAGAAGTTCAGTGTTCTTCACTTGGATTCGACTGATATCTGCTCGTGACACTCACACCATAGGCTATATCAGGTCGTGTACATAACATGGCATACATGAGGCTCCCTATTGCTGAAGCATAAGGGATCTTACTCATGCATTCTATTTCCTCAGGTGTGCTAGGGCACATCTTTTTGGAAAGATGAATGCAATGCCTGAAGGGTGCCAAGCCCCTCTTTGAGTTTTTCATGCTAAACCTCTTTAGCACTTCCTCTATGTAGATCTTTTGTGAAAGTCCTAGCATCTTATTTGGTCTATATCTAGAGACCTTAATTCCTAGAATAAAGGATGCTTCTCCTAGGTCTTTCATGGAGAATTCTTTAGATAACCATATTTTAACTATGGTCAACATGAGAATATCATTTTCAATAAGAAGGATATCATCCACGTACAATACGAGAAAGACAACAGCGCTCCCACTGACCTTTTTGAAGACACATGACTCCTCCTCCTTCTTGATGAAACCAAATAATTTGATTACATCATTAAAATGAGTATTCCAGCTTTGAGATGCTTGCTTAAGTCTATATATGTATCTTCGCAGCTTGCATGCCTTGTGATCATCATCACTGGATGTGAAACCTAGTGACTATTCCGGATAGATATCTTTCTCAAGATATCCATTTAAGAATGCCATTTTAACATCCATTTACCATATTTCATAATTGAAATAGGCTGCAACAGCAAGCAATGTGCGAATGAATTTAAGCATAGCTACTGGCGAAAAGGTATCCTGATAGTCAATGCCTTTGCATTGACTATAACCTTTTCCCACTAATCTAGCTTTGAATGTCTTCACATTCCCATCCGCACCAATCTTTCTCTTGTAGATCTATTTACATCCAATAGGTACTATACCTTCTGGTAGATCTACCAAGGTTCAGACTTGATTTGAGTGCATTGAGTCAATTTCTGACTTCATTGCCTCTAACCATTTCTCGGAGTCGATATCCGATATCGCCTCATTATAGATTTTGGGATCATCACCATGAACCCTATTACCTATGAAGAACATTTCCTCTACTTTCTCTGAAATGGTACCTAAGTACCTCTCAGGGGGATGGAAAACTCTTTCCGATCTATGAGGTGAAGGAGGTAGTGATTGGATTGGCTTAACCTGATTTGGTTCCATTTGTCCTTAGCTTGTTGCTCTTGTGAGACTTTCTCCTCGAGCTTGATCTACTTTTCAATGCTGCTATCTTGAATAAACTATTTTTCAAGAAAGATGGTATGTCGACTCATAATCATATTGTGATCTTTTGGAAGGTAGAAATAATATCCTAATGACTCTTTAGGATATCCTATAAATCGAGCTCTGAAGGACCTAAAGTCTAACCTGTCCACTTGTTGTCTTTTGACGTGAGCCGGACAATCCCAAATTTTAAGATGACTTAGACTTGGTTTCTTACCATGCCATATCTCATACGGTGTGGTAGGAATGGTTTTAGAAGGAACCCAATTTAGTAAGTATGTTGTGGTTAACAAACAGTATCCCTAAAGAAAATTAAGGAGGTCTGTGAAGCTCATCATGGATTGGACCATATCCAATAGAGTCCGATTCCTTCATTCTGAACCCCATTGAGTTGAGGTGTTCCAGGTGGAGTCCATTAAGAGACTATTCAATTTTTCATGAGATAGTCCAAGAATTTTCGACTAAGGTATTCACCTCCTCGATCTGATCAAAGAACCTTAATGGGTTTTCCTATTTGCTTTTCTACTTCATGTCTGAATTTTTTAAACTTTTAAAAAGCTTCATACTTGTGTCTTATAAGATACACATACCCATATCTAGATAAATCATCGGTAAAGGTTATGAAGTAGATAAAGTTGCCTCTAGTCGGCACATCAAATGGGCCGCATACATCAATATGTGCTCAGGCAAGAAGATCCATGGCCCTTTCCCCATGTCCTACAAAAGGAAGCTTAGTCATTTTGCCATGAAGACAAGATTCACAAATTGGATATGGCGTGGAAGTCAATGGACTCAATAGCCTAGTTTGCTCCAATTTGTTAACCCTATCTTCTGCTATATGACCTAGTTTTAGGTGCCATAGATACCTATCATTTGGACTATCCCTAGGTCATTTCATGGTATTCACATTTTGCTCGATATTAAAAATAGATACATCAACATGTAACTAATAAAGACCATTAATAAGAAAACCACTTGCAATTTTATTTCTTTCATAAAGAATGTTACAATGATCCTTAACCAAACTAATTACATAGCCTTCTAATGCAAAGCAAGAAACATAAATCAAATCTCTGCTTGCTGTAGGCACATAATAATAATCTTTTAACACTAAGTCTAAACCAGATGGTAGTCAAAGAGGGTATATTTCCATGGCCACGATAGCAGCTCTTGCTCCATTTTTGATGTGTAGGATCATCTCACCATCCCTCAACCTCCTGCTATCCTCAAGACCCTGCATGGAAATGCACAAATGAGCACTAGAACCATAGTCGGCATCTAACTGGATGCAGAAGAAATCGTAAGGTTAGACTCAATAACAAGCATACCTCCAGAAGGACTTGCCTCCTTCTTATTCTTTAGGATGGCCAGGTATGTAGGACAGTTCTGCTTTCAGTGGCCATCATTGTTGCAATGAAAATACTTTTCTTTGTCAGCGACCTTCTTCTTTAGCTCTACCTTTTTCTTCTTTCCTCCTTCCATCTTCTGCTTTTTCATAGACTTCTTCTTCTTTTCAAAAGACTTTCTCTTGGAAGAAGTCCGTTCCATAGCAAGCACTGAGCCTTTAGAACCTTTCATAGAAAGCTCAGCGATAACCAGCATATTCATAAGTTCGGCCAAGGAATTTTGAAGTTTATGCATATGGTAGTTCATGATGAACTGCCCGTACGCATCAGTCAAAGATTACAGAATTATGTCATTCTATAGATCCAAGTCTAACTTCACTCCGAGCTTCTCAAGCTCTTCCAAATTTTTGATCATCATCAGATCATTATCTTAAACTGACTGCCCATCATGCATCTTAGTCTTGAATAGTCATTTAGTGACTTGATACTTGGCTGCACGACTCTGTTCACCAAACATCTCTTATAGGTGAGCCAACATTTGGCGAGCAGTCCTGATATCTTCATGTTGGCACTGAAGTTCATCAGACATAGAGGCCAACATGTAATATCTGATCTTGTTATCTTTGTCTGTCCACTTATCTAGAGATGCTCTCTGTTCAACGGATGGATGGACTGGTAAGGTAGGAGGGTCCTGGTCTAATACATGAGTTAACTTCTCAGAACCCAAAATAATTTTAAAGTTCCGAAGCTAATCCTTGTAATTCGGTCCGATCAGTCTATGGATGTCTAGGATTCGTGCTAGTGGATTGGATGCAGACATTTTTCTATAGGGAGTCAAAGTTTTTAGTTAGATTTCGTAATTAAACTTAACCAATTTATTTAGGGATTTTTTTTTTAAATAAATTAGCTCTCACTATTTTCTCCGATCCCTACACTTCCTCTATAGAGATGCGAAAATCTTCATGATTAATGATTTGTATTGGGTGGTGCAGTTCCACCAACTGACTCATCACCTCACCTAACAGTTATTGGTGATGGGTTAGCCAATGAGTAAACAACTCTTGTTCAATGATTCTCCAATCATGGTGCATCCAAACTTGGTCTCTAATTCATGAATCTCACCATGCCCAAAATATTGATCCTGTTAAGTTAGACCCATCATTTGCATAGATTGGATTCTTAATTGAGTCTCTCACCATATTCTGAATATTAAGCCCAATCCATCCTCCAGCCCGTAGCATCCAATGCCTAATAGATATGGTTGCATCTTTCTGGTGCAACTGAACCACTGTAACCAACCGAGAACAATCAACCTCGGAAAGGACCCGCACATCTACAATGGTGGAAGATCTTAGGCTTAATCTTTTCTTAGGAAGATTTGATTTAGGTCTCATTAAACTAGACTTAACATAGTCATAACCATTATGACAAACCTAATGGCATGGGTTAGCTTGGATTATTGACCACCTTAGATTAGAACTGAGTCAACAAATATGGCCAAGTAAGTGAGATCGGTGGAAGGGATATGCCATTAACTCGATAAGAATGCATTCGAGTCGAGTAGCTCCCAATTAAAAATTAGTTGATCGTATCTGCCAAATTTACCTTAGATACCAAATTGTTGAGTCAGAACCAATCGGATTAGCCTACAATCTAGATTTTAACCACTGAGCCTAATTAGATCTTAGCTTGATCGATCACTTACGTGATTCAATCTTGACCCAGACTTAGTCCTATTAGGCTGGTGAATTTAAGCACTATTGATCCCATCTAACCAACTCTTGATTCGGTTTGATCAATCGCTTAGACCTAATTGAGCTACCCAAGTCCGAATCCAATATTATGAATATGACTTAGATTTAAAATTCTTAATTTTATATCTAATTAATATTTCATAATCTTAATTTTTAATTAAGTTTAGGATTCACAAACAGAACATGTAAATAAAATTCTAGGGTTTCAGGATCTATGGTTTTGCAGAAAGTAAGTTCTTGCTTTTTTATTAAGGACGAATGTGCAGCACCCCTACACATCATAAGAATATTCCATCGAATGGGAGGAGAGGGAATTTAAACCTTACTTTATTCTTATGATCGGACGGCCATGGAGAATGCCTTAATCAGAAATATAAATCTACAAAACTAGTTAGATCTACATCATATATCTCATATATAAAAATTGATCTAACTTAATACATGTTTTGCATACATCTCATGTATCATATCATGCATGTTTTTTTAGATCTAAATTATCTCATAATTATCTAAAAATTAGATTTAAATTGATCACATCAAAATAAATTCTAATCTAGATAATTATGTAAAACTATTCTACAACTAGTCTAATCATGCATGCATCATATCTCATATGATCTTAAAAATTAAATAATTTTATTTTATATTTTTTAGATCTTATTATAATATTTATAATCATTAAAAAATAAAAAATAAATAAATCTAAATTTATAATAAATCAAAATAAATCATGATCATGCAAGACTACGTATAGAACTATTCTATTTTACAACTAGTCATGCATATTGTAGAACTTAGATCTATATTATTTAATTTTAATTTTTTGATTTTAGATCTAATCACATCTCATGTGATATCTAAAATCATCTAATTTTTAGATCAAAAATAAATAAAAATAAGATCTAAACAATTTAGAGAATCTGGCTCTGATATCAGTTGAAGGAAAAATCCTGATTTTCTAGATCAGGTTCGTTTAGATCTGATCGGATCAAAAGAGATATTTCAAAAAAAAATTTAAAATATCTATATTAGATTTGAGATATTTTAGATCTAATTTTATAGATCTAATAGATAAAAATAAAAATAAATTAAATCTAATTTAATTTATATCTTGATGTTGGATAATCTGATTATCCTTTGATGATTCAGTTGATTACCTGAGGTTCTGAATCTAGCCATGCAAGCTCCTGGCCTCTACTGGTATCCACTGAAGCTGGATCCAAAGATCTTCTCCTTCTTTATCATTTCTCTAAAAATCAGATTTGGATCTGATTTGGAGGATCTTCAAAACTCCTTCTGAAGATCAGCAGTCGTCTCTGCAGCAGTGCTGCCTTCTTCCTTTCTCGTTAACTTTTTCTTGCCTGGATCACACCAAACTATAGCCCAACTTTCCTTGGGCATGGAGAGGAGAGAGAGGATCAGAAGATGGCATGGAGGAGGGAGAGAGGAAGCCTTGGAGCATGGGTTAAGAGGAACTCTTTTAAAGTTGGGCGTAGATAGGGTTTATTTATAAACCCTACTGTGCCATGCATTGCCACATCATCCCGGCCAATCGCATTGCTTCATGCAATCAGATCTAAATTTGATTGGTGGGATGACATCACCTGATCCAATCAGATGATAGCCCCACTAATTTATCCTTAGATGGCACCTAAGACTGGTTAAAGTCTATGGGTAAGGGTCACCTAAGTAGAATCTAAGAAGCATCCCTATCCATGGATGCACTCCTCCCTAGGCGTGCACCCCCTCCTTTCCAAATTCTAGTAGAATCTAAGAATCTAAGTAAAATCAAAGTCCCATCCAAATAGGACTCCAAGCGTCCCTATCCATGGATGCACTCCTCCCTAGGTGTGCACCCCCTCCTTTCCAAATTCTAGTAAGGAGACAAGCCCCTGTCTACTCTTCAATAAGTTCATGACATATGGACAGATGTCCAAGGGTCAAAGGTCAACATTTGATCAAAGTCAAATGACAATAATTAGCAGATGATAGAAAATGGTAGGTGTTGTCTCAAATTTATCTCATAAATTAAGACAATCCTTTTCTAACCTGGACAAGCTTCAGTCAGACTAAGTAAATGTACCTGAGTGAGCACAAACTCATTTGGCTCAGTCGAGATAACTTTTAATGATAATAAAAGGAGAACGTTAGGCTCAATCGTGTACTAGCATGATTTCCTTGAACATAATTGAATCTAATTCAAATCAATTGAACTGGATTGGTCCAATTAATGATATCTAGATCCAAACCCTTATTTATATGACCCAGTTAGATTCAGTTCTATATGGTGATGGGATATGTAATGATCTCCATCATCGACATCATCGAAACTCCTTTCGATGGATCAGAACTCTTCTGATTCAGACAACTAGAATGATCAATCATCTTAATCATTTTAATTGCTCCCAAAATCCATCAGTGATATCTAGCAGTATATGGTGGCAATCCATCAAAACTGAAAATGAATCTCTCGGTGCAGCTACTTATGTGATTAAGTTCTTCTATCTTGAGCTCCGATCAGATTAGGGTTAAGGTGAACTCATCAAACCCTAGTTTCTATCATATAATTTAATCATTCGATTCAAATTCGATGTGAATACCTTAATGAAAACTCTTTCTATTATTTCACTATACCATGGCCATGGGCTTATGGACTTGATTTCATGATCATCATAGGACTGCTCCTCATCCACCGAGGTAGATAGATTCCCTCTTGGTGCAATCCAATTCCTACAATGAATGTGCTATAGCCAACATATACCTCAGGATTTGGAATGGCTAGGAGATCGAGTCATGGTGTAGTCAAACTATAACACCCTCAAGGTAAACTGTCGATGCACCTTAGGTCAAAGAGCAAGACACACCACTGCAGCTTCGAGTCAGTCATCGATGAGAAGGTGACTTCCTTATGACTGCTCGAGGTGGTCATGCTCAGTGCCCTCATTCTCTAACTAGTATTTATACTCTCGCTTCGATGTCTCTATATTGTAGACTCAAGACTCATCTACTATAAAGAAGAGATTGTACACCAACCTTCTGGATCAATCACCATCCTCATGATGATCCTACGGTCAGAAGCATTTTGTGAGTTAATAAATGAAAATTCATGTCTTAAATTTTCAACTCTTGAAAATATGAATTATCATCACCATTAACTCAAGGGATGTGTCACAAACAGTAAATACACATTTATGATAAAAAAATAACCCATTTTATTATTTATAGTCAAAATTATAATTTTGCCCCTATAAGTGTATTATAAGTGTCAGCCAATTCTGGCTTCAAGGACACACATATCTAACATATACGATATTTGAAGAAAATCCATAAAACTTCTAGTTAGTTAATAAGGATGATCCACTGTCCAGATGGTGCATGATAGTAGCTGAGGATCTACATATCCCATTAAATAGAATAACATATGAAAAATAATAAATTATTACAGTAGTATCTAAGAAAATGGTACATCCCTTAGCTTGGAAAATATAGCTCTGATTTAAACTAAATAGGTAAAATTTGTGACCCATAGGAGTAATGAATAGAAATGATATCATAGTCTCAATGAAGATGTAATAAGTATAACAGTAGGATGCCAAAGTGACCGCCAACCCAGAAAAAGTCTCTCTTCATTCTTCTCTAATTTTTTATAATACCACTTCATTTTTTTTCTCTCTCAAGACCTCAGTCTCTCCATTTTATTTTGGATTTTAGAGGTTGCTTTTATTTTTTCTAGTATATTATAGTATGAATGAAGATCTCTCCTTTCTAATATTTGATTCTATCTAGAACTCAAGGGAATGGATGAAAAATCAAGAATGTAGTATGACTAAAAAGAGATTTGCATAATTATATTTCTTGTCTAGATCCTATGGCATTTTTGCTGGTTCAGATCATCCTTGTCATGGTCTCCTTTCTTGAATCTTTTTCTCTGATTAAAATTTTTTCTCATTCAAAGCTTTCTAGTTTAGGCCTGGATGGGAGAGTTTGAAGATGGATGCTGAATCCTATTGTTATTATCATTATTGGAGCAGTACGATGGAGCTTCTCTCACTGGATTCTTATTTCCTCCAAAAATGAGCTCAAAGTCCCTTCCTCCAGTGCCATTTGTTGACATAGAAATCTATCTCGAGGTTGGATCACTGGAGTTATGTGACGGCGGTGAGTCAACGGCGACGACACCATCTATTAATGTAGAAATCCATCTGGAAATTAGATCGCTGAAGTTGCATAATGATGGCGAGTCGATGGTGATGGGATAGAGGTGACCGTACATACAAAAAAAATCCTCGATCAAAGTTGGCTCCGATAGGGATCCATCGATGCTCAAGTTAGTTTTTCATTCAACAGAGGGAAGAAGATAAGCATTTGGAAGAAAAGAGTTACATACCTTGGGGTCCCTTTTTTTTCTCTTTTATAGAAGGGTCTGGAGTTTGTTAGGATGGATTGTAGGTTGTTAGTCATGGAAAAGTAGTGGATTGTTAGAGATATTTTATTTGCTCACTAGAATATTCTTAGGAATCATGTCAGATATTATCCCCTCATGGCATGTAGGGGGAAGTTGACAATCCAGAGGAGTTCATTCTAGGAGAGTTCATCTTGGGGGAGTTCATCCCGAAGGAGTTCATCCTCAAAGAGTTCATCCTGGAGGAGTTCATCCTAGAGGAGCTCATCCTGGGGGAGTTCATCCTCAAGGAGTTCATCCTAGAGGAGTTATCTTGGGGAAGCTCATCTTGAGGAGTTCGTCCTAGAGGAGCTCATCCCAGAGGAGTTCATCTTGGGGGAGTTCATCCCATAGAAGTTCATCCTGGAGGAGTTCGTTCTGGGATCCTGAGGAGTTCGTTCTGGGATCCTAAAGGAGTTCATCCTGGGCGAGTTCATCCTAGAGGAGTTCATCCTGGGGGAGTTCATCCTAGAAGAGTTCATCTTGGAGAAGTTTATCCTAGAGGAGTTTAGTTAGATGTGTGCCCTAGGAGCCAGATTGGCTGACACTTGTTAAATACTTTCTAAGAGAATTTTCAAAATTTTGACATAAAATTAATTAAAGAATTATTTATTCTATCACATTATGTATAAAGTGTCTGTGATACATCCATTGAGTTAATAGGCATGATAACATATATTCTCAAGAGTTGAGAATTTAAGACATGTGTTATCATAATTAACTCATAAATTGCTCTCAATCATAGGATCATCACGAGGATGGTGATTGATCTAGAAGATCAATGTACGATCGCTTTCTTAGGATAGATGAGTCTTGAATCTATGGAATGAAAACATCGGAGCAAGAGTATAGGTACTCATTAAAGAACGAGGATACTGAGTGTGACTATCTCGAGTAGTCATAAGAGAGCCTATCTTTTTTATTGATGACTAGCTCGATCCTTCAGCGTGTGTCTAGTTCTTTGACCAAAGGTTCATCGATAGTTCATTTTGAGGGTGTTATAGTTTGACTACACAATAACTCGATCTCCTAGCCATTTGGAATCCTGCGGTGTATGTTGGCTATAGCATGTTCATGGTAGGAATTAGATTACACCAAGATGAGATCTATCAACCTCGATAGAGGAGCAGTAGTCCTATGATGATCATAAGATCGAGTCCTAAAACCCATGGCCATGGTAGTGTGAAATAATAGAAAGAAGTTTTTATTAGGATTTCATATCGAACTTGAATCGAATGATTCATTCATATGATGGGTGTTGGATTTGACGAGTTTATGTTAACCCTAATCCCATCAGGGCTCATGATAGAAGAACCCAATCACACAGGTACCTGCATCAAGAGGTTCACTATTCGATTTTGATGGATTGCCATCATATATTGCTAGGTGTCACTAGTGAATTTTAGGACCAATTAGCATTATCTTGATGATCGATGATTCTAATTGGATGAATTGAAAGAGTTCTATTCCATCGAAAGGTGTTTTGATGATGTTGATGATAGAGATCATGACATGTTCCATTACTATACAGAACTGAACCTAACTAGATCACAAAAATAAGGGTTTGGGTCTGGACATCATCAATTGAGCTAATTCAATTTGATTGATTTTGATTTGATCTAATTAGATTCAAGAAAATCATGCTAGCACATGATTGAGCCTAACATTCTTCTTCTGTAGTCTTTCTGGATTGTCTCAACTAAGCCAAATTAGATTTGGCTCATCTAGAAGCCTTGTATGGGTTTGTCCTAGTCTGATTGAAACTTGTCTAAATTCGAAAAATCTTGTCCTAACTTGATCTAGGCTTGTCCTAATCCATCGGATGGAAATTGGACAAGACCTGCTAATTTGTGGAACTATTTGGACAAGGCTTATTCAGGAACTCTATAAGAATTTATCTTGATCTGACTTGACCTTATCCTAGCCTGATCAAGACTTGTCCTAAATCCCATAAGATGGAAACAAGATAAGGATTGTCTTTGCCAGATTAGAGCTTGTTCTAAAATCATGAGATGAAATTTGGACAAGTCTCTCTCGAAAATTCTAGATGGATTTATCTTGATCTGACTAGATCTTGTCTTGGCCTGATCAAGGCTTGTTCACTTGACATAAATCTATTGGATGGGACGTGAAATGATTATGTCTTAATCCCATAAGATGGAAATAGGATAAGGGTCAAATGTTGACCCGGTATGCAGGAAAGAAGAGATATGGTGTGCGCCCCATAGAATTTATCTGAGGGTGCATGTCCATATGGGATTTATGAGAGGAATAAGGGGTGCACCCCCTCCTTTAGCCATGCACCCGATATACATATGTATGGAGGTGTCCCATTCAAATCAAGTTTGAATGGATCAAAAGTTTGAATAGTTCAAACTCTTGGGAGATAAGAGTTGTGCGCCAACTTAATCTTATCCCAAATTGTTCCATGCCATATCCTTTTATTTTTGTGCAACAAAAATCTAAAAAAAAGGGGTGGGGCATTGAGATCATGGTAAGTCCTTCTGCTTATTGGCTTTGACCTGTTCAAAGTCACATGCGAAGGGACTCTTAGTTTGGTCTATAAATTGGGCCTTGTGCAAGCTATTATGCATAGAAAATTCTCTATAGTGAAGCCCTACCAAAATCACCATCTCCATGCCTCCCTCATCTGATCGTCTCCCTCTTCTTCTTGCCCAAGAGTTGGGAAAAACCTACAATTAAGGATCAAGTCCCGTTGGCATGAAGATTAGCGAGAGATGACGGTGTTCGTGAGATGAGCGTGTAGTCTTTGAAGTTTGTTTTGAAGGACATCAGATCTGATTTGAGTGGATACTATTAGAGTTCAAGCACGTGTACGGCTTAATCAGAACCTCGGATCAGTCGTCAGATCATCACAATGGGTAAATAGTTTATCCGATTAGGTGATAATTATTATCATAATTTTTATTTTTATTTTACTTCTAAATTTTAGATTAATTTAATTAGATCTGAGAACTCTTAAATTTGATTAGATCATAAAAAAATTTTAAAATTATTCTGCTGTAAATCTGATCCGATCAGATGCATCCTGCGGTAGAAAAAATCTGATTTTTTCTTCAACAGTTATCAGAGCCAGGTTGCTACTTTCAGATCTATTTTTAGATTGATCTAATTTTTTTCTTTTATGATCTGATTATTTAATTTTCAGATGTTACATAGGATGTAATCTGATCTAAAATCAAAAATACATGTTATATATATATATATATATGTTTGACATAAATAATGCATATTCTAGTCTAGATCTATTGCTTTATATCATGATAGTTTTCAAATATATTTTAGATTAGATCTAATTTAATTTTTTTTTATGATTTGATCATTTAAGTTTTAGATGTGACATTAGCTGTAATCAGATTTGAAACATAAGATCTAATTTAAAATTTTGATATATATATGATATAGGTAGCATAAGTCTAAACTAGATCTCTAGTTTAATCTCATCATCTAGATCAAAATTTAATGAATTGTTCATTTAATTTTTTGAAGATTATGTAATTAGATTAGTTAAATTTTAGATATTATATATAATATAATTAGTTCTAAAAGCATGAGATATATTTAAAAATTTCATATGTATGACATATGCAATGCATGTCTAGACTAGTTCCATAGATCTATGCAATGAGTAGTTTAGATTAAAATTTTTTTTGATGAGATCATTTAAAATTTTATTTTTAGATATTATATCAAATTTAATCAAATCTAAAATATAAATTTAAATATTAAATTTGATACATGAGATGTATGCAAAATATGTGTAGATTAGATCTTAAATAATGTAACAGTTATATGCTTTAGATCTAATAGTTTTGTAGTATAGTTCATATTTCTGATTAAGGCATTCCCCTTGGACCTCCGGTCATAAGAGTAAGAAGGGTTTAAAGGCCCTCTCTTTCGATTCAATGGGGTGCTCTTATGGCATGTAGGGATGTTGCACATTTGTCCTTAATCAAAAATCGAAAACTTACTTTTTTGCAAAACCCAAGATCTTGAAACCCTAGGATTTTTTGATACATATTTTGTTATTGAACCCTTGGACTTAATTAAGAATTAAGTTTATAAAAATAATTAGGTCTAAAATTATGAATTTTTAGATCTAGGATACCTTCATAAATCATGGGTTCGGATGTGGGTAGCTCAATTAGGTCTAGCGGTTGATCAAACCAAATCAAGAGTTGGTTAGGTGGGATCAAGAGTGCTTAGATTTGACCAGCCTAATAGGATTAAGTCTGGGTCAAGATCAACTCATAGTCACATATGGTCAATCAAGTTAAGACCTAATTTGGCTCCGCGATTCAAGCCTAGATTGTAAGCTAACCCGATTAGTTTTGGTCAGACAAGTCGGTGTCTAAGGTAAGTATAGAAAATATGATCAGTGGTTTTTAATTAAAAGCTACTCGACCTAAATGCATTCATGGTGAATTAATGGCATATTCATCCCACTGATCTCACTTACCTGATCGATTGAGTTGACCCAGTTCTAATTTGAGGGGGCTAACGATTCAAGCTAACCCATGCCACTAGGTTAGTCATAAATGTTATGACTAGTTGAGTCTAAGAGACTAAATCAAATCTTTCTAAGAAAATATTAAGTCCTAGGTCTTCTACCATTATAGATGTGCCGGCCCTTCCTAGGGTTGATTGTTCTTGACTGGATACAGTGGTTCAGTTGCATCAAAAAGATGCAACCATGTCTATTAGGCATTGGATGTTATGGGTTGGAGGATGGGTTGGGCTCAATATTCTAAATATGGTGAGGATAGAAATCCAATTTATCCAAATGGTGGGTTTGACTTAACTAAGGAGTGGAGCAATATTTTGGGCATGGTGAGCTTCATGAATTAGAGATCATGTTTGGATGTACCATGTTTAGAGAAACATTGGATAAGAGTTGTCCACTAATCGATTGACCCATCATCAATAACTGTTAGATGAGGTGGTGAGCCAGTCAATGGGACCGCACCACCCACTAGAAATCAATGATCATAGAGATTTTTGCATCCCTGCCAAGGGAGTGTAGGGGTCCAAGAAAATAGTGAAAATCTAATTTATTTAAAAATAAAGTTCCTAAATAAATTGGTTGAGTCAAATTACAAGTCTAACTAGAAGCTTTGAATCTCTACAGAAAAATATCTACATTAAAATTTATAGCCCAAATCCTAGATACCCACAAGTTGACTAGACCAATTTATAAGGATTGGCTAAAGAACTTTAAAATTATTTTGGGGTTCGAAAAGTTAACCTATGTATTGGACCAGGACCTCCCCTTTACCAGTCTGTTTGACTGTTGATCAGAGAATATCTAATGAGAAGTGGTCTGACGATCATAATAAAGTAAGGTTCCACATGTTGGGCTCAATATCAAATGAATTGCAATATCAACATGAAGACATCAGGACTGCTCGCCAAATGTTAGCACACATGTAATAGTTATTTCGTAATCAGAGTCGCACAGCACATTATCAAGTCTCCAGAAGACTATTTAAGGTGCAGATGCATGATGGACAGTCGATCAAAGATCATTGCCTTGCAATGATCAAGGACCTAGAAGTGCTTGAGAAGCTCGATGTCTTGATGGATAAGGATCTGCAGATTGATGTGATCCTGCAATCCTTCAATGATTCATATGGGAGTTTATCATAAACTACTATATGAATTAGCTCTTGTGCACCTTGGTCGAGTAGATGAACATGCTGGTTACTATTGAGCAAAATTTGAAGAGTTCAAGGGACTCAATTCTGGCTTTGAAGCAGATTTTTTCTAAGAGAAAGTCTTTTGGAAAGAAGAACAAATTTGCGAAGAAGCAGAAAATAGAAGGAAAAAAGAAGGGTGAGCCAAAGAAGAAGGCCACGAAGAAGTAAAACTGTTTCCACTATAACTCCTATGGCCATTGAAAGCGGACTACCCTATGTACCTGGCTAGCCTGAAGAACAAGTAGGAAGAAGGACTTTCTGAAAGAATGCTCGTCATTGAGTCTGTCGAGCATAATGTGAATGCCATAAGATCAAAATGATCTAGAGATAGTATTAATGAAAGGTACCTGTGGCACCTTAGGCTAGGTCATATAGCTGAAGATAGGATTAACAAATTAGAAAAATCAAAATGATCTAGAGATAGTGTTAATGAAAGTTACCTAGGGCACCTTAGGCTAGGTCATATAGCTGAAGATAGGATTAACAAATTAGAAAAATTTAGACTAATGGATCCGTTGACTTCCAAGTCATATCCGATTTGTGAATCAAGCCTTCAAAGGCAAAATGACCAAGCTTCCTTTTGTGAGACATGGAAAAGATCCATAGACCTACTTTCCCTAGTACACATAGATGCGTGCGGCCCATTCGATGTGCCAGCCAGAGGTAATTATGTCAACTTTATTATCTTTACTGATAATCTATCTCGATATGGGTATGTATACTTGATATGACATAAGTCTGAAGCCATTGAAAGTTCAAAAAATTTAGATACGAAGTAGAAAATTAAACTAGAAAGCTCATTAAGATTCTTCGATCAGATCGAGGAGGTGAATACCTTAGTCAGAATTTTTGGACTATCACAAGGATAATGGTATAGTCACATAATGAACTCACCTAGAATGCCTCAACTTAATAGGATTTCAGAATAGAGAAAATGGATCCTATTAGATATGGTCTATCCATGATGAGCTTCATGGATCTTCCTGAGTTTCTTTAGGGATATAGTTTAATAGGATTCCATCTAAAACCATTCCTACCACACCATATGAGATATGGCATGGTAAGAAGCCAAGTCTGAGTCATCTCAGAATTTGGGTTGTTCGACAGCGGATAAGTTAGAGTCTAGATCCCTTAGAGCTCGATTTATTGGATATACTAAAGAGTTATTAAGATATTACTTCTATCTTTCGAAAGACTACAATGTGATTATGGGTTAACACACCATTTTTGAAAATAGTTTGTTCAAGATGGTGGCATTAGAAGATAGATTTGGCTCAAGAAGAAAGTCTTTAAAGAGCAATGAGTCAAGGAACCTTAGGAACCCAATTAGTCTGAGATGATCCATAATTCACTACCTCATCCATCTCATAGGTCAAATAGAATTTTCCATCCTCTTGAAGGTACTTAGATACTATTTTAGAAGATGTAGAGGAAATGTTCCTCATGAAAATGGGTTCATGGTGATGATCCCAGAACCTATGATGAGGCGATATCAAATATCGACTCTGATGATTGGTAAGAGGTAATGAAGTCAAAGATTGACTTGATGCACTCAAACTAAATCTGGATCTTAGTAGATCCACCTAAAGGTATAGTACCTCTTGGACATAAATAGATCTTCAAGAGAAAGATATATACAGATGAGAATGTAGAGACATTCAATGCTAGGCTAGTGGCGAAAAGGTATCAAGGTTACCTTCTAGTCAGTGGCCATCCATCCGCACATTGCTTGCCATTGTTGCATATTTCAATTATGAAATATAGCAGATGGATGTGATAATGGAGTTCATAATTGGATATCTTTAGGAAAATATTTATATGGAACGGTCGGATATTTTCACATCTTGTGATGGTGATCACAAAAGTCTGCAAGCTGCAAATGTTCATCTATGTACTTAAGCAAGCATCTCGGAGTTGGAATGCTTGATGTAATCAAATCATTTGGTTTCATCAAGAATGAGGAGAAATCAAGCATGTTCAAGAAGGTCAGTGGGAGCATGGTTGTCTTCCTCATATTGTACATGGATGACATCCTCATGATTGGGAATGATATTCCCATGCTGACATAGGTCAAAGTATGGTTATCTAAGAAATTTTCTATGATAGACCTAGGTAAGGCATCTTTCATTTTTGTTTTTAAGATCTATAAAGATAGATTGAAGAGGATGCTGGGTCTTTCACATAGAGGAGGTGCTGAAGTGGTTCAGCATGGTGAACTCCAGATCTAGGGGTATGCAGACTCAGACTTTATATTTGACATAGTTGATCGAAAGTCGACATCTGGAAGTTTTTTCTATGCAATGGTGGTACTAAGTTGAAAGAGTTCCAAGAAGATGGTTCCACCTCATTCATGATTGCCTCGAGAAGGAACACATCGAGGTTAAGAGAGTCAACTCCGTAGATAAAGCTGTTGACCTACTGACAAAGCCTTTAGGCAAGTTGGAGATCCAAGCCCACCTTGAGAAGATGGGACTTAGATTTGTAGCCAATTGGCTTTAGGTCAAGTGGGAGTTTGTTAGATGTGCGCCCTAGAAGCCAGATTGGCTGACACTTGTTAAATACTTTCTAGGAGCATTTTCATAATTTTAACTTAAAAATAATTAAATGATTATTTATTCTATCACATTGTGTATAAAGTGTCTATGACACATCCATTGAGTTAATAGGCATGATAACATATATTATCAAGAGTTGAGAATTTAAGGCATGTGTTATCATAATTAACTCATAAATTACTTTCAATCATAGGATCATCATGAGGATGGTGATTGATCTAGAAGATCGATGTACAATCATTTTTTAAGGATAGATAAGTCTTGAGTCTACGGTGTGGAGACATCAGAGTGAGAGTATAGGTACTCGTTAGAGAATGAGGGCACTGAGCGTGACCACCTCGAGCAGTCATAAGGAAGTCTACCTTCTCATCGATGATTAGCTTGATGCTGCAGCGTGTGTCTAATTCTTTGACCTGAGGTGCATCGACAGTTCACCTTGAGGGTATTATAGTTTGACAACACCATAACTCGATCTGCTAGCCATTCAAAATTTTGAGGTGTATGTTGGCTATAGCATGTTCATTATCGAAATTGGATCGAACCAAGATGGGATCTATCAACCTCAGTAGAGGAAGAGTAGTCCTATGATGATCAAAAGATCGAGTCCTAAAAGCTATGGCCATGGTAGGATGAAATAATAGAAAGGAGTTTCTATTAGGATTTCACATTGGACTCGAATCGAATGATTTATTCATATGATGGGTGTTGGGTTTGACGAGTTTACCTTAACCCTAATCTCATCGGGGATCATGATAGAAGAACCCAATCATACAAGTAGCTGCACTGAGAGGTTCGCTATTTGATTTTGATGGATTGCCACTATATACTGCTAGGCGTCATCGGTGGATTTTGGAACTATTTGGATAAGGCTTATGTAGAAACTCTATAGGGATTTATCTTGATCTGACGGAACCTTGTCCTGACCTGATCAAGACTTATCCTAAATACCATAAGATGGAAATAAGATAAGGATTGTCTTTGCCAGATTAGGGCTCATCCTAAAATCATGAGATAAAATTTGGACAAGCTTTTCCCAAAAATTCTAGATAGATTTATCTTGATCTGATTGGATCATGTCCTGACTGTTAGATATATGTGCCCTAGAAGCCAGAATTGGCTAACACTTGTAATACACTTCTAGGGATAAAATTATAATTTTGATTATTATTAATAAAAAAAATTATTATCTATCACATATGTGTATTTAGTGTCTATGATACATCCTTTGAGTTAATGTTAATGATAATTCATATTTTCAAGAGTTGAAAATTTAAGACATGAATAATCATTATTAACTCATAAAATGCTTCCGACCATAGGATTATCACGAGGATGGTGATTGATCTAGAAGGTTGGTATACAATCACTTCTCTTCAGTAGATGAGTCTTGAGTCTATGGTATAGAGACATCGGAGAGAGAGTACAGGTACTCGTTAGAGAACGAGGGCACTGAGCGTGACCATCTCGAGTAGTCATTAGGAAGTCTACCTTCTCGTCAATGATTGACTTGATGCTACAGTGGTGTGTCTGGTTCTTTGACTGAGGTGCATCAACAGTTCACCTTAAGGGTGTTATAGTTTGACTATACCATTACTCGATCTCCTAGCCATATGGAATCCTGAGGTGTATGTTGGCTATAGCATGTTCATTATAGGAACTGGATTGCATCAAGATGGAATCTATCTACCTCGGTGGTAGAGGAGCAGCCCTATGATGATCATGAGAATCAAGTCCAGAAGTCCCATGGCCATGGTAGAGTGAAATAATAGAAAGAGTTTCTATTTAGGTTTTCACATCGAACTTAAATCGAATGATTACATCATATGATAGAAACTAGGGTTTGACGAGTTCACCTTAACCCTAATCTGATCGGGGCTCAAGATAGAAGAACATAATCACACAGGTAGCTGCACCAAGAGGTTCGCATTCAGCTCTGATGGGTTGCCACCATATACTGCTAGGTGTCACTGGTGGATTTTGGGAGCAATTAGAATGATTTAGATGATCGATCATTCTAGCTGTTCGAATCAGAAGAGTTCTGATCCATTGAAAGGAGTTTCGATGATGTCGATGATAGAGATCATGACATATCCCATTACCATATAGAACTGAACCTAACTGGGTCACACAAATAAGGATTTGAATTTGGTGATCATCAATTGAACTGATCCAGTTCAATTGATCTGAATGAGATTCAATTAGGTTCAAGAAAATCGTGCTAGCACTACATTTAATTCTAGATGAAAGAAATAAATTTTTGAAAATCATATCTCTCGATCCGATCAGATCTGAACGAACCTGGTCCGAAAAAATCAAGAATTTTCCTTCACTGACCTAATCAAGGCTATTTCTAACTTGTTTAGGACTTGACATAAATCTATTAGATGGACTTGAAAAGATTTGTTTTAATCCCATAAGATAAGAATAGGATAACGGTCAAATGTTGACCCGTATGCAGGAAAGAAGAGATATGGCATGCCCCCTAGATTTATCTGAGGGCATACTCATATGAGATTTACAGGAGGATTAAGGGGTGCACCTCTCTTTGGCCATGCCTCCATATGGATATGTATGAGGTGTCCCATTCAAATCAAGTTTGAATGGATCAAAGTTTGAATAGTTCAAACTCTTGGGAGATAAGAGTTGTGCGCCAACTTAAGTCTTATCCAAATTGTTCCATGCCATATCCTTTATTTTTGTTGTGACAAAAATCTAAAAGAAGGGGTGGCGGAGTGTTGAGAAATGTATCCCAAAACTAATTATCTAAGTAGTAGATGATTGAAAATTAGTATATAAATTATCTAATAATAATAGTTATTTTGCTGGTCATCATAAAAGTTCTATCTTTCTTAAATGAACTCCTAAATTATGATAAAGTTCTTAGAACCTAATCAATCAATAAAGAAAGGATTTATCGATGGTTCTTAAATTATTCATAATTAAATGATAAGTTATTAATAAGGATGATAAACTATAGAGGTTAGGTCCTGTATGCCATATGCATCGATTGTCCTCATAACCAAGTAGTGTGGAGACACTGATATGGCATCTAGTGAGATATAGGAGAGTACATTTACACTGAACGTGACCAATGTAGCATTTTTACTATCAAGAGTAGCTAGCTAAGGGCAATGGATATAAGTGTTCCTCTGACCTGAGATCACCATGAGACTTACAAGCAACTCATTAGTCTTACTATTGACTGCCTGTATTTCTAATATAGGTTTGAAGATTTCTGGTACAATCTAGTACTTATAAAGTCGATGTATGAGTCAAGATGGGATTGACCACTCCTAATTAACTTCAGAAGAAAATGACTCGCTGGATTTCAATTTAGCAAAACTTAGGCCTAGGATCCTCGTGAGGTGTCATGAGATTTATAAAATTTTGAGACATAATAGCGATGACTTGTATGAGTGCTGACAATGTACTCGAAGTCATCTTGAGCATTATGATCAAAGGGATGAATTATACAGTAACTATGGCTAGGGATTCTAAGAATGTTTCTTTGCATACATTCGACCTATTCGAACGTTGGATCCATTGGTAGATGTATTTTGATTGGTATAGAAATTGATTTCTATGCTATCGCTTAGGTTGAACCTATTTTTAGAATGAGAGAAAGTACTAAAGATGTTTAGTTGGAAAACTCTAAGAGGGAATAATATCCTTCAGACATGGTATTCATCTTTCCAAGAAGATGTGCCCTAGCACACTTGAGGAAATAGAACACATGAGCAAGATCCCTTATGCTTCTGCAATAGGGAGCCTCATGTATGCCATGCTATGTACACGACCTGATATAGCCCATGCTGTGAGTGTCACAAGCAGATATCAGTCAAATCAAGAGAGTCAACTCCACAGACAATGTGGCAGACCCGCTTATACAGCCATTGGGCTAGTAGAAGATCGAAGTCCACCTTGAGAAGATGGGACTTACATTTGTAGCTAATTGACTTTAGGACAAGTGGGAGATTGTTAGATATATGTGCCCTAAAAGCCAGAATTGGCTGACACTTGTAATACACTTCTAGGGGCAAAATTATAATTTTGACTATTATCAATAAAATGGATTATTTTCTATCACATATGTGTATTTAGTGTTTGTGATACATCCTTTGAGTTAATTGTAATGATAATTCATATTTTCAATAGTTGAAAATTTAAGATATGAATAATCATTATTAACTCATAAAATGCTCTCGACCATAGGATCATCATAAGGATGGTGATTGATTCAGAAGGTTGGTATACAATCGCTTCTCTTTAGTAGATGAGTCTTGAGTCTATGGTGTGGAGACATCGGAGCGAGAGTATAAGTACTCGTTAGAGAATGAGGGTACTGAGCGTGACCATCTCGATTAGTCATTAGGAAGTCTACCTTTTCGTCAATGACTGACTCGATGCTATAGTGGTGTGTCTGGTTCTTTGATCTGAGGTGCATCGATAGTTCACCTTGAGGGTGTTATAGTTTGACTACACCATTACTCGGTCTCCTAGCCATATGGAATCCTGAGGTGTATGTTGGCTATAGCATATTCATTGTAGGAACTAGATTGCATCAAGATGGAATCTATCTACCTCGGTGGTAGAGGAGCAGCCCAATGATGATCATGAGAATCAAGTCTAGAAGCCCATGGCCATGGCAGAGTAAAAATAATAGAAAGAGTTTCTATTTAGGTTTTCACATCGGATTTGAATCGAATGATTACATCATATGACAGAAACTAGGATTTGACAAAGTTCTTCTTAACCCTAACCTGATCGGAGCTCAAGATAGAAGAACTTAATCACGTAGGTAGCTGCACCAAGAGGTTCGCATTCAGCTCTGATGGATTGCCACCATATACTGCTAGGTGTCACTAGTGGATTTTGGGAGCAATTAGAATGATTTAGATGATCGATCATTTTAGCTGTTCGAATCGGAAGAGTTTTGATCCATTGAAAGGAGTTTCGATGATGTCGATGATAGAGATCATGACATATCCCATTACCATATAGAACTGAACCTAACTGGGTCACATAAATAAGGGTTTAAATCTGGTGATGATCATTTGAACTGATCCAGTTTAATTGATCTGAATAAGATTCAATTAGGTTCAAGAAAATTGTGCTAGCACTCGATTGAACCTAACATTCTTCTTTTACTATCATAAATAGTTATCCTGAGTGAGCCAAAGAAGTTTGTTCTCGATCAGAGGCCTTCATTTGGTTCTACTAGAACTTATCCAGGTCAGAAAAGGGTTGTCTTATTTTGTAAGACAATACCTGCCATTTTTTATCACCTGCCATTTCTCATCCTTTGACTTTGGTCAAAAGTTATCCTTTGACTGGTTAAATGTTGACCATTGATACTTTGACTTCTGTCCACATTTCACGCACCTATTGGAGAGCTGGTGGGGGCTTGTCCCCCTGCTAGAACTTGGCGAGGACTAGAGGCGCCTAAGAGTCCCTATTGGACAGGGACTCCATCTCCTTCTTGGATTCCAATTGGACTCCTCCTAAGAATCAAGTTTGACTGGTCTTAGGCACCATCTAAGGAGGAATTCAAGGGACTCCATTCCCACCAATCAGATTTAGATCTGATTTCACAAAGGATTGTGATTGGTTAGGAACAAGAAGAGTTGGATCATGCATAGTCTATAAATAAGACCCTGTGCCCAACTCAAGGAGCATCTCAATAGAAAAATCCCACACCCCAAGGCTGGTTCTCTCCTCCTCCTCCATGCCAAGCCCATCTTCTCCCTCTCCTCTCCACTTCCAAAGTGGTTTGAGATCTTGGTTGGTGCAATCCAGATGAGAGAATGGTGACAGAAAGCTAGAAGGCTGCGCTGCTGCAATGGACAATTGCTGATTTTCAAAAGGTATTTTGAAGATCCTCCAAATTAGATTTAGATCTGATTTTTGAAAACATGATAGAGAAAAAGAGGATCTCCAGATCTAACCCAAGTGGATATCGGTAGAGGTCAGGCACTTGCATGGCTAGATCTAGAACCTTCCGCTGCTTACAGGATCATCAACGGGTAATAGGATTACCCTACGTTAAGGTAAATTAAATTTGATTTAATTTATCTAAATTTATTTTAATTATTAAAATAATAAAGATCAGATCTGAAACATCCTACATTTAATCTAGATGAAAGAAAAAAGTTTTTGAAATATATCTCTCGATCCGATCAGATCTGAACGAACCTGGTCCGAAAAATCAGAATTTTCCTTCACTGACCTAATCAAGGCTTATTCTAACTTGGTTAGGACTTGACATAAATCTATTAGATGGGACTTGAAAAGATTTTGTTTTAATCCCATAAGATAAGAATAGGATAACGGTCAAATGTTGACCCAGTATGCAGGAAAGAAGAGATATGGCATGCCCCCTAGAATTTATCTGAGGGCATACTTCATATGAGATTTACATGAGGATTAAGGGGTGCACTCTCTCTTTGGCCATGCGCTCCATATGGATATGTATGGAGGTGTCCCATTCAAATCAAGTTTGAATGGATCAAAAGTTTGAATAGTTCAAACTCTTGGGAGATAAGAGTTGTGCGCCAACTAAGTCTTATCCCAAATTGTTCCATGCCATATCCCTTTATTTTTGTGTGACAAAAATCTAAAAAGAAGGGGTGGCGGAGTGTTGAGAAATGTATCCCAAAACTAATTATCTAAGTAGTAGATGATTGAAATTAGTATATAAATTATCTAATAATAATAGTTATTTGGCTGGTTCATCATAAAAGTTCTATCTTTCTTAAATGAACTCCTAAATTATGATAAAGTTCTTAGAACCATAATCAATCAATAAAGAAGGATTTATCGGATGGTTCTTAAATTATTCATAATTAAATGATAAGTTATTAATAAGGATGATAACTTATAGAGTGTAGGTCGCTGTATGCCATATGCATCGATTGTCCTCATAACCAAGTAGTGTGGAGACACTGATATGGCATCTAGGTGAGATATAGGAGTACATTTACACTGAACGTGACCAATGTAGCATTTTACTATCAAGAGTAGCTAGCTAAGGGCAATGGATATAAGTGTTCCTCTGACCTGAGATCACCATGATGACTTACAAGCAACTCATAGTACTTTACTATTGGACTGCCTGTATTTCTAATATAGGTTTGAAAGATTTCTGGGTACAATCTAGTACTTATAAAGTCGATGTATGAGTCAAGATGGGATTGACCACTCCTAATTAACTTCAGAAGAAAATGACTCGCTGGATTTCAATTTAGCAAAACTTAGGCCTAGGTAATCCTCGTGAGGTGTCATGAGATTTATAAAATTTTGAGACATAATAGCGATGACTTGTATGAGTGCTGACAATGTACTCGAAGTCATCTTGAGCATTATTGATCAAAGGGATGAATTATACAGTAACTATGGGCTAGGATTCTAAGAATGTTGCTTTGCATACATTCGACCTATTCGAACGTTGGGATCCATTGCTAGATGATAATTTTGATTGGTATAGAAATTGATTTCTATGCTATCGGCTTAGGTTTGAACCTATTTTTAGATATGTGTGCCCTAGAAGCCTGAATTGGCTGACACTTGTAATACACATCTAAGGAAAAAATTATAATTTTGACTATAAATAATAAAATAAATTATTTTTTTATCATAGTGTGTATTTAAAAGTATCTGTGATACATTTCTTGAGTTAATGGTAATGATAGTTCATATTTTCAAGAGTTGAAAATTTAAGATATGAATTTTCATTATTAACTCATAAAATGCTTTTGATCGTAGGATCATCATGAGAATGGTGATTGATCTGGAAGATTGATATATGATCGCTTCTTTAGGATAGATGAGTCTTGAGTCTATGGTGTAGAGACACCGAAGTGAGAGTACAGGTACTCATTAGAGAACGAGGACACTGAGCGTGACCACCTTGAGCAGTCATGAGAAAGTCTACCTTCTCGTCGATGACTGGCTCGAAGCTATAGTGGTGTGTCTGGTTCTTTGACCTAAGGTGTATCGACAGTTCACCTTGAGGGTGTTATAGTTTGACTACACCATAACTCGATCTTCTAGCCATTCAGAATCCTGAGGTGTATGTTGGCTATAGCATGTTCATTGTAGGAATTGGATTGCACTAATAGGGAATCTATCTACCTCGGTAGATGAGTAGTAGCCCTATGATGATCATGAGAATCAAGTCCATAAGCTCATGGGCATGGTAGAGTGAAATGATAGAAAGAGTTTCTATTAGAGTTTTCACATCGAACTTGAATCAAATGATTAATTCATATGATGGAAATTAGGGTTTGATGAGATTACTTTAACCATAATCCGATCTGGGCTCATGATAGAGAAACTTAATCACATAGGTAATTACACTGAGAGGTTCATTCTCAATTCTGATGGATTGCCACCATATACTGCTAGGTATCTCTAGTGGATTTTGGGAGCAGTTAGAATGATTTGGATGATCGATTATACTAGTTGTCTAAATTAGAAAAAGTTCTGATCCATCGGAAGGTGTTTTGATGATGTCAATGATAGAGATCATGACATATTCCATTACGATATAGAACTAAATCTAACTGGATCACACAAATAAGAATTTGGATCTGGATATCATTAATTGAACTAACCCAATTCAATTGATTTGAATAAGATTCAATTAGGTTCAAGAAAATCATGCTAGCACACGATTGAGCCTAATATTCTCCTTTAACAATAATTAAAAGTTGTCTTGACTGATCCAAATATGTTTAGGCTCACTCAGAAACCTTTACTTAGTCTGACTAGAGCTTGTCCAAATCAAAAAAGGGTTGTCTTAATTTATGAGATAAATTTGAGATAATACCTACCATTTTTCGTCACTTGCTAAATCTTGCCTTTTGACTTTGGTCAAACGTTGACCTTCGACACTTAGACATTTGCCCATGTGTCATGCACCCATAGGAGAGAGTTTTGATCTTTGTTCTCCTGCTAAAAGGAGGAAAGGAAGGAGGCGCATGCCTAGGGAGGTGTGCGCCCAAAGAGGATAGAGTTTGGAGTCCCATATAGATGGGACTCCAGTTACTTGATGCATTCAACTTAGGTGGCTCCAAAGACTCATCTTTGACCAGTCTTGGCACCACCTAAGAAGGTTTGTGAGGGACTCTAATCTGATTGGATTAGATGATGTCATCCCACCAATCAAATTTAGATCTAATTACACAGAGAGCCATGATTGGCCAGGATGATGTGGCACTGCATGGCACAATAGGATCTTTATAAACCTTATATGTGCCTAGGATTATGATGCTTGGTCCCTTGCCCTTGCCATACAGCCCCTCTCCCCTCTTCTCCATGCCTACCTCTGATTCTCTCTCTTCTTTCCATGCCCAAAAGGTTTTTGGGCTTCAGTTTGGTGCAATCCAAGCAAGAGAAAGGCGACGAGAAAGGAAGAAGGCAGCACTACTGCAAAAGATGAGACCAGATCTTCAAAAGCTATTTTGAAGACCTTCAAGATTAGATCTAGATCTGATCTGTAGAAGATAGATTAAGAAGGAGGAGTTCTCCAGATCCTACCTGAGTGGATATTGATAGAGGTCAGATGATTGCGTGGCTACATCCAGAACCTCAGGCAAATAGCAAGATCATCATAGGATAATAGGATTACCCAATAACAAGATATAAATTAAATTAGATTTTATTTTATTTTATTTTATTTTATTAGATTAGTAAAATTAGATATGAAATGTCTTATTTCTGATTTAGATCTAAGAAATTTTTTTTTTAAAAATATTCCTCTTGATCAAATCAGATCTAAACGAACCTGATCCAAAAAATAAGATTTTCTCTTCATTTATGGGGTCACACACATTAGAGCTTATAATCTGATCAGATTGTTAATCAATGATTAAGAATTATTTCGAGGTCAAACATTTAATGCAATTGATGTTTGACCTAATGCATGTGTTGGAGGAGGATTGATTAGCAATTGGATTGCTAATTGACTTAATTTGATTGAGCAATCAGACTGAGATCAAGTCTAATTAAATTATATTTAATTTAAATTAGTTTAAACTTAATCAGATTAAGTCTAGTTGGTTTATTGGATAAGCTAATTGTAAGAAAGAATAATTTCTTGTTTGACTAGGACTTGGGTGCACCTGATTGACTTAGGATTTAAATTAGATTTAAATCTTGATTTAATCTAATTTAATCAGGCTTCTAGTTAGATTAGGATCATCCTTAATTGGATTGCATTTAATCTAATTTAAATAAAATTTAAAATAGATTTAAAATAATTTTGACCTAGTCAAATAAGAGGAGTCCTAGTTGGATTGGGACTCTCTCTCTTTCTCTTGCACCTAAGACCTCACGCCCACCTTAATTAATTCCTAATTTTTCTATGTGTATTCCCATTCCCAAGAAGGCCTTCCATGCCCTATAATTCATAATTTTGGAAATTTATTTTGACTTGGTCAAAACTAGAAGGAAGTTGGAAATTTTTTCCTACTTGGAAGAGTCTTCTTTGACCCAAACTCCTCCCTCCCTTGTGCGCCAACTCTACCCACACCCCTCTATCTTATTCAGCCCTTTCTTACTTGTTTTTGTGCATGAGATTTAGATGTCTCATGCCTAATTTTTAGGGAAGGGGGCATCCAAGAGTTGGACGCCCCATAGGACTCCTAAGAGTCCCTCCTTGACTAGGTTTTGACCTAGTCAAAAGGGGCTCTAAGGGGGACGGCTCTTAGAGATTTTTTTAGTGGCAACAAAACTCTTAGACCCCATGTTTTTCTTAGAGAAGAAAAGGAGTGTTGGCATTGGGTTTTGGGGTGCCTTGTTTGTTGGAGAAGAACCCTCCATTAAGACATCAATTATTGGTGTCTTGAAAGAAAAATGGTAAGAGAAAAATTATTTTCTCTTAAAGATTTTTTTTCTAACCCTCTCTTTGTTTTATTTTGATGTGATTTTATATGATAAGATCTGAGAGAGAGAGGAAGAGGGTGTGGGATGTGTGCTCCATGGTGTTGGGGCATAGAGATCCTTTTTGGACATGACCTGATCATGTCTTGATGAGAGAAGAAGAAGAGAAGAAGGTCTTCTCCTGGGGTTTCCTTGAAAGCCCTTCTTCTCGACCTTTTTTATGAGAATTTTATGAGAAAAATCATAGTGTGTGAGATCTAGAAAAATAGGAAAAAAATCTAGAGGAGAAAGTCTCCTCTGATCCTAGCATAGAGATGTTTTCAGGACATCAACGTTGATGTTTTGAAGGAGAAGATTTATCTTCTCCTAGGGTTTTTTCCATATATTTTTATTTCTATTTTTTTTGAAGATCCAAAAGTTGGATTTCTCCCTCAATCCTCCATATATTCTTCATCTCCTAGAGAGCCCAAGAGATTGGAAGAATACTTATTTGATTGATTATCAGGAGGGATCCATGAGAAGCTAGCTGGTTGGGATACCAGAGCCATCACAAGTTGGCAACATAATTTAGATTCAATTTAGATTGAAGAAGCCATATTAGAATAACTCTACTTCAGTTATTTTATTCTCGTCCTTTTGATTTAATCAATTAGTTCTTTTGATGCATTTAGTTTTGGATCCATAGGGCCATACTTGGGTTTATTTTGGATTGAGCCTTATTTGGAAAGAGACCATCATAAAGAAGCAAACTTGGTCCACGTCATCTTTGGAGCCACCATCCTCCACATGCCCAGGGTGGAAATACACACACCAGCATGTGCCATGCCCAAGGATCCTCGTGCCAAGTTGTGCCAGGCATCAAGCGCCCACATGGAGTTTTTTTTCTTCCCTAGGATTCCTTAAGAGTTCTTGATTTCTTACTTATTTTGTTAAAATGCTGATTTCTTCCCTATGGTTCCATAAAAGATAGATATAATATATTATTGTATTTGGAAACCATACATAATATTTTACTTTTTTGTTAAGAGGGTTGATTTTTTTCTTATAAAGGAAATAGGATTCCTAAAGAAATAAGACCCCTAAGATCCTATATAAACCCATGTATCTTTAATGAATGAGACAATGAAGGAGTGAATCAATTTACAATTCCCACAAGCACTTGTGTTGGTCGCTCTAAGAGGGAGAGGGTGTGAGACCCAAAATTGCCCCACGAGGGGAGGGTGTGAGGCCCAACTTTTTCTATCTCCTTAACATTCACTTTCTTAAGATTTAGTGTTCCTATGACCTTGATTCAGTTTCACCATCTACCTACATAAGCCTATTCCACCAAAAGAAGATCTGTCTCCTCCATGATTTTCATCTATCATGCAGAGAGAGAAAGAGTGATCTATAATTCTACAGATCAAACATTGACAAGGACCTTCGTTCCTTCTTAACTAATCTTTGATTTTTACTTTTTTTTTTTAGATCCGATGTTGGTAAAGACCTAATTCTTTATCGATAGATCTACTTGGTTAAAAGATTAAGAGCTCTAATCAGGATAGTTTCTTAACTACCACGATTTGAATTCCTCTTATCTTTTTTTTGAATTTTCTTGCAGGTTTAATTTCTTGCCATCCTTCATTCCATTTATATTTTTTTTTGCAATAATTCATGAGCATGTTTAATTTCTGCTATCTATCTATTTACTTTATTATTGCTAGTTATTTATTGATCTCTAAAATGGCATTCATCAGCATCATTTAGATTGATCGTGCTTTGATCCCATGTCAATCAGTCACGCCTCCTTAGTAGAGTATAGGCAACTATACTGTCTGTCTTGAAAATAATGTGCCACGGTCGGACGTGATTTATTGTTGACAAATGGAAGGAAGCTTTGTATTTTCTTTTCTTTTTATTTTAGGCTATCCCATATCAATTTGGTATTAATGCTGGATTGGTTAGGGCTTTAGTTTAAATTCTATAATTTAAAATTCCTGTAAGTTAAATTTTCATAATTTAAATTTCATAATTTACTTTCCAGTATTTTTTTTTTCTTTTTTACTACATCTTATTCCTGCATCCTAGACTTGCATGACCACTAGATCAGGTATCTAGTACCAACGTCCTACTTTCTCACCCAGTACCAACATGGATCCCAATACAGCAGCCATCATTAATGTTCTGACTGAGAATTTTGATGATATGAAAGATTCTAGAAGAATCTAGGCAAAGATAATCTAAACCTGAGTCTTTCCAACTACCTATAGGACAGAGAAGAAGGAACCTCGACCTAGATCGACCTATAGCAGCATGCCCCCATGATTACCAGTTTGATCAGGATGAGCATGTCCTTAGGAATGTAAAGATCGAAGCCCCAGGTTTTGATGGTTGTCTAGATCCGAGAGAGTACTTAGATTGGAAATCAGGCATGGACCACTATTTTGGATGGTACGAAATATCTGAAGCAAGAAGAGTTCGGTTTGCTAGGATGAAGTTGGTTAGGCAAGCCCGACTTTATTAGGAAAGTGTTGAACGTCTTCTCAACCAGAGAAGATAAGATCCAATAGAAACCTTGGATGAAATGAAGGAGAAACTTAGAGAAAAATACCTCCCCACCTCCTACCAACAAAAATTTTTAGATCAGTGGCAGAGACTTACTCAAGAAAATAGATCAGTCATAGAGTATATTACGAAATTTGATGAGTACCTCATGAGATGTGGAGTAACTGAAGATAAGGTTGTTACCTTTTCTAGATTTAATGCTGAATTACGAGAAGATATCTAGTGTGAGCTCTTTTTGCGAGAGGTAACCATGTTAGAATAAGCTTATCAACTTGCCCTAGATTTGAAAGATTTTTTAGGTATTCGACCATCCATCGTCTTGAGCCTTGCCGAGTAACCCCTTCTGGATCGAGACCCAATGCTACCCAGACTCCTAGTAATGGATCTCCACCTACAAATCCTATTATGAGAAAAGAAGATAAAGAAAAAAGAGTTGCAAGAGAGTTATCTAAGGAAAGTAGTTCTCGATTTCTCTGCTTCAAGTGCCATGGTTATGGTCATTTTGCTGCACAATGTCCCAACCGATCATTATTTATCAAAGAATTAGAAGAGAAAACTCTAAAAAATATTGAGGAGAAAGTTTATGAAGCTGATCCAGACTTAGTCGAGTAGTTTGAGAGTACTAAAAAAATTTTAAGTTTTGTTGCACCAGAGTCAGACCTTAGGCTTGGAGTTGTTAGGTATGTTTTAGCACAGCCTAAGGAGAGTGAAGACTGGTGTAGGACTTCTATTTTTCATACCTTCATAAAATTTAGTGATAAAATTTATAAGGTGATCATTGATAGCGATAGTTGTATCAATGCCATCTCCACCGACATGATTAAGTGATTAGGATTAGCTCCTATAGATCATCCCAGCCCATACCGTGTGTCTTGGATAGATTCCTCCTTTATTCCCATCAAACTTAGATGTCGTGTTCCCATCCAGCTCCATTCTTATCAGGATCATGTTTGGTGCGATGTCTTACCCATGAAAGTTGGAAGTATCATATTAGGTCGGCCTTGCCTGTTTGATAATGATGTTACGATTTATGGTCGAACCAACTCCTGTAGTTTCACTCATAAGGGTAAGAAGATCACGATCAATCCTTCCCCACCTAAGGCTACCAATAGAAAGATAGGCGATGGACCAAAACAAAACATCAAAATGAAAAGCCTCCATCTGATAGGTGCTAAGGGTTTAGAGATGATCGTGAGTAAAGGATCACCAATTTGGATGATTGCTGTGAGAGAAGATCGTGAGAACCCGAAGATAGATCATCCCAAGGAAGTAGTCAGCATTCTTAGTGAATTTCATGATGTTTTTTCTAAGGATCTTTCAGATCACTTACCATCCATGAGAAATATTCAGCATGCCATTGATTTGGTACCTGAATCTACCATACCCAATTTGCCTTATTATAGGTTGAACCCCACTGAGCATGCTGAGCTACAAAGGCAAGTTGGAGAGCTAATGAAAAAAGGATTCGTGAGAGAGAGTTTAAGTCCTAGTGCAGTTCTTGCACTATTGACTCCAAAGAAGGATGGAATATAGAGGATGTGCACAGATAGTCATGCCATTAATAAGATCATCATTAAGTACCATTTTTCCATTCCTAGGTTAGCTGACATGCTAGATATGATGGCTGAAGCCACTATTTTCTCTAAGATTGATCTCAAGAGTGGTTACCATCAAGTAAGGATTAGATCGGAAGATGAGTGAAAAACTGCTTTTAAGATGAAAGATGGTTTATATGAGTGGATGGTGATGCCATTTGGGCTATGTAATGCCCCTAGTACTTTCATGAGATTAATGATCCAAGTACTTGAAGGAAAATCCTTATTTCTCAGATCAGGTTCGTTCAAATCTGATCGGATCAAGAGATATATTTTAAAAATTTTTCTCTTTGATCCAAATTAGATCTAAAATATTTTAGATCTAATTTTTATTATTCTAATAATTAAAATAAAATATTAATAAATTAAATCATATTTAATTTACCTTGATGTAGGGTAATCCTATTACCCATTGATGATCTTGTAAGCAGTAGAAGGTTCTGGATCTAGCCACGCAACTGCCTGGCCTCTACCGATATCCACTCAGGCTAGATCTAGAGATCCTCTTTTTCTCTATCATGTCTCCAAAAATTAGATCTAAATTTGATTTGGAGGATCTTCAAAATGGCTTTCGAAGATCAGCAGTTGTCCTTTGCAGCAGCGCAGCCTTCTAGCTTTCTATCACCTTTCTCTCGCCTAGATTGCACCAACTAGATCCCAAACTACTTTGGGCATGGAGAGGAGAGGGAGATGATGGACTTGGCATGGAGGAGGAAAAGAGAGGCAGCCTTGGGTCATGGGGAATTTTTCATGTGTTTTGAGTTGGGCGCAGGGTCTTATTTATAGACTATGCGTGATCCAACTCCTTTTCTTTCCAACCAATCACAACCCTTTGTGAAATCAAATATAAATCTGATTGATCGGAATAGAGTCCCCTGGATTCATCCTTAGATGGCACCTAAGACCAATCAAAGTTGGTTCTTAGGAGGAGTCTAATCGGAATCCAAAAAGGAGATGGAGTCCCTATCCAATAGGGACACCTGGGCGCCTCAAACTTGGGCGCACGCCAAGGGTGGCATGCGCCCTCCTCCTTGCCAGTTTCTGGCAAGGGGACAAGCCCCCACCAGCACTCCAATAGGTGCATGACACATGGACAGAAGTCAAAGTGTCAATGGTCAACATTTGACCAGTCAAAGGTCAACTTTTGACCAAAGTCAAAGGACGAGAAATGGCAGGTGACCAAAAATGGTAGGTATTATCTTACAAAATAAGACAACCCTTTTCTGACCTGAACAGGCTCCAGTCAGACCAAGTGAAGGCCTCTGATCGAGCACAAACTTCCTTTGGCTCAGTCAGGACAACTATTTATGATAGTAAAAGAAGAACGTTAGGTTCAATCGAGTGCTAGCACGATTTTCTTGAACCTAATTGAATCTCATTCAGATCAATTGAACTAGGATTAGTTCAATTGATGATCACCAGATTCAAACCCTTATTTGTGTGATCCCAGTTAGGTTCAGTTCTGTATGGTAATGGGATATGTCATGATCTCTATCATCGACATCATTGAAACTCCTTTCGATGGATCAGAACTCTTCTGATTCGAACAGCTAGAATGATCGATCATCTAAATCATTCTAATTGCTCCCAAAATCCACCAGTGACACCTAGCAGTATATGGTGGCAACCCATCAGAGCTGAATGCGAACCTCTTGGTGCAGCTACCTATGTGATTAAGTTCTTCTATCTTGAGCCCCGATCAGATTAGGGTTAAGGTGAACTCGTCAAACCCTAGTTTCTGTCATATGATGTAATCATTCGATTCAAGTCCGATGTGAAAACCTAAATAGAAACTCTTTCTATTATTTCACTCTGCCATGGCCATGGGCTTCTGGACTTGATTCTCATGATCATCATAGGGCTGCTCCTCTACCACCGAGGTAGATAGATTCCATCTTGATGCAATCCAGTTCCTACAATGAACATGCTATAGCCAACATACACCTCAGGATTTCGTATGGCTAGGAGACCGAGTTATGGTGTAGTCAAACTATAACACCCTCAAGGTGAACTGTCGATGCACCTCAGGTCAAAGAACCAGACACACCACTGCAGCATCGAGTCAGTCATTGACGAGAAGGTAGACTTCCTAATGACTACTCGAGGTGGTCACGCTCAGTGCCCTCGTTCTCTAACGAGTACCTATACTCTCACTCTGGTGTCTCCACACCATAGACTCAAGACTCATCTACTAAAGAGAAGCGATTGTACACCAACCTTTCGGATCAATCACCATCCTCGTGATGATCCTATGGTCGGGAGCATTTTATGAGTTAATAATGATTATTCATGTCTTAAATTTTCAACTCTTGAAAATATGAATTATCATTACCATTAACTCAAAGGATGTATCACAGACACTAAATACACATATGTGATAGAAAATAACCCATTTTATTGATTATAGTCAAAATTATAATTTTGCCCCTAGAAGTGTATTACAAGTGTCAGCCAATTCTGGCTTCTAGGGCACATATATCTAACAATCTCCCACTTGTCCTAAAGCCAATTGGCTACAAGTCTAAGTCCCATCTTCTCAAGGTGGGCTTCGATCTTTTGTTGTCCCAACGGCTTTGTAAGTGGGTCTGCCGCATTGTCTGCTGAATTGACTCTCTTGACCTCGACGTAACCCTTCTCGAGGTAATCGTGGATGAGGTGGTATCGCCGCTCAATGTGCTTGGATTTCTGGTGAGACCTCAGCTCCTTAGCAAGGGCTATGGTGCCATTATTATCGCAGTATAGAGGAATGGCATCTGATGGCATTACTCCAATTTCTTGCAGCAAACTTCTTATACCAGAATGCTTCCTTCGCAGCCTCTGATGCAGTGATATATTCTGCTTCCATGGTGGAATCTGCTATCATGTTTGCTTGAAACTCTTCCAGCTGACAGCACCACCATTGCACACAAACAGACTCCCAGATGTCGACTTTCGATCATCTATATCGGACATGAAATCCGAGTCTGTGTATCCCTGGACTTGGAGTTCTCCGTTACCAAAGACCAACATCATATCCTTAGTTCTTCTTAAGTACTTAAGGATACATTTCACAGAAGTCCAGTGTTCTTCACCTGGATTTGACTGATATCTGCTTGTGACACTCACAGCATGGGCTATATCAGGTCGTGTACATAGCATGGCATACATGAGGCTCCCTATTGCAGAAGCATAAGGGATCTTGCTCATGCGTTCTATTTCCTCAGGTGTGCTAGGGCACATCTTCTTGGAAAGATGAATACCATGTCTGAAGGGTATTAATCCCCTCTTAGAGTTTTTCCATACTAAACCTCTTTAGTACTTCCTCTATGTACATCTTCTGTGAAAGTCCTAGCATCCTATTCGGTCTATCCCTATAGACCTTAATTCCTAGAATAAAGGATGCTTCACCTAGGTCTTTCATGGAGAATTCCTTGGACAACCATATTTTGACTGTTGTCAACATGGGAATATCATTCCCAATAAGGAGGATGTCATCCACGTACAATACGAGGAAGACAACAGCGCTCCCACTGACCTTTTTGAAGAACACATGGTTCCTCTTCATTTTTGATGAAACCAAACATTTTTGATCACATCATTGAAATGAGTGTTCCAGCTCCGAGATGCTTGCTTAAGTCCATATATGGACCTTTGCAGCTTGCAAACCTTGTGATCAGTATCACTGGATGTGAAACCTAGCGGCTGTTCCATATAGATATCTTCCTCAAGATATCCATTTAAGAATGCCATTTTCACGTCCATTTGCCATATTTCATAATCGAAATAGGCTGCAACAGGCAAGCAATGTGCGGATGGATTTTAGCATAGCCACTGGGGAAAAGGTATCCTGATAGTCAATGCCTTCGCATTGACTATAACCTTTTGCCACTAGTCTAGCCTTGAATGTCTCCACATTTTCCATCTGCACCAATCTTTCTCTTGAAGATCCATTTACACCCAATAGGTACTATACCTTCTGGTGGATCTACCAAGGTCCAGACTTGGTTTGAGTGCATCGAGTCAATTTCTGACTGCATTGCCTCTAGCCATTTCTCGGAGTCGATATCTGATATCGCCTCGTTGTAGGTTTTGGGATCATCACCATGAGCACCATTACCTACGAGGAACATTTTCCTCTACTTCCTCTGAAATAATACCTAAGTATCTTTCAGGGGGATGGAAAACTCTTTCCGATCTACGAGGTGGAGGAGGTAGTGTTCTTATTGGCTCAACCTGATTTGGTTCCAATTGGTCCTTAGCTCGTTGTACTTGTGAGACTTTCTCATCAAGCTTAATCTGCTTTCCAATGCCGCTATCTTGAATAAACTATTTTTCAAGAAAGATGGCATGTCGACTCACAATCACATTGTGGTCTTCTGGAATGTAGAAATAGTATCCTAATGACTCTTTAGGATATCCTATGAATCGAGCTCTGAAGGACCTAAACTCTAACTTGTCCGCTTGTTGTCTTTTGACATGAGCCGGACAACCCCAAATTCTGAGATGACTCAGACTTGGTTTCTTACCGTGCCATATCTCATACGGTGTGGTAGGAACGGTTTTAGAGGGAACCCTATTCAGTAGATAAATTGAAGTTAACAATGAGTGTTCCTCAAAGAAAATCAGGAAGGTCTGTGAAGCTCATCATGGATCGAACCATATCCAATAGAGTCCGATTTCTCCATTCTGAAACCCCGTTGAGTTGAGGTGTTCCTGGTGGAGTCCATTGAGAGACTATGCCATTTTTCTTTGAGATAGTCTAGGAATTCCCGGCTAAGGTATTCACCTCCTCGATCTGATCGAAGAACCTTAATGGATTTTTCAGTTTGTTTTTCTACTTCATGTCTGAATTCTTTGAACTTTTCAAAAGCTTCAGACTTGTGTCTCATAAGATACACATACCCATACCTAGACAGATCATCGGTAAAGATAATGAAGTAGACAAAATTGCCTCTAGCCGGCACATCAAATGGGCCGCACACATCTGTATGTACTAGGGCAAGGAGATCTGTGGCCCTCTCCCCATGTCCAACAAAAGGGAGTTTAGTCATTTTGCCTTGAAGACAAGATTCACAAGTTGGATATGACTCAAAAAGTCAATGGACTCAATAGCCCATTTTTCTCCAATTTGTTGATCCTATCTTCTGCTATATGACCTAATCTCAGGTGCAATAGATATCTGTCGTTTGGACTATCCCTAGGTCGTTTGGCATTCACGTTTTGCTCGATAGTTAGAATAGGTACATCAATATGTAGCTGATAAAGACCATTAATAAGGAAACCATTTGCAATTTTATTTCTTTCATAAAGAATGTTACAATGGTCCTTAAAGAAGGTAATCACATAGCCTTCTTGTGCTAAGCATGAAACAGAAATCAAATTCCTGCTAGCTGCAGGCACATAATAACAGTCTTTCAAAACTAAGTCTAAACCAGATGGTAATCGAAGAGGGTATGTTTCCCACGGCTACTGCAGCAACTCTTGCTCCATTACCGAATGCGTAGGATCATGTCTCCATCCCTCAGCCTCCTGCTATCCTCAAGACCCTGCATGGAAGTGCACAGATGAGCACTAGAACCAGAGTCAAGCACCCAACTGGATGCAGAAGAAATCGTAAGGTTAGACTCAATAACGAGCATACCTCCAGAAGGACCTTCCTTCTTGTTCTTCAGGGTGGCCAGGTAAGTAGGGCAGTTCCGCTTCCAATGGCCGTCGCTGTTGCAATGGAAACACTTTCCTTTGACATCGGCCTTTTTCTTCGGCTCTGCCTTCTTCTTCTTTGATCCTTCCACCTTCTGCTTTTTCACAGACTTCTTTTTCTTTCCATAAGACTTTCTTTTGGAAGAAGTCCGTTCCATAGCAAGAACTGAGCCTTTAGAACCTTTCATAGAAAGCTCAGCGGTAACCAGCATATTCATTAATTCGGCCAAGGAATTTTGAAGTTTATGCATGTGGTAATTCATGATGAATTGCCCATATGCATCAGTCAAGGATTGCAGAATAATATCGTTCTGCAGATCCAAGTCTAACTTCACACCGAGCTTCTCAAGCTCTTCCATGTCCTTGATCATCATCAGACAGTGATCTTGGACTGACTGCCCATCACGCATCTTAGCCTTAAAAAGTCATTTCGTGACTTGATATTTGGCTGCGCGACTCTGTTCACCAAACATCTCCTGTAGGTGAGCCAACATTTGGCGAGCAGTCCCGATATCTTCATGTTGGCGCTGGAGCTCATCAGACATCGAGCCCAACATGTAATATCTGGCCTTATTATCTTCGTCTATCCATTTTTCCAGAGATGCTCTCTGTTCAGTAGGATGGACGGGCTGGTAAGGTGGGAGGGTCCTGGTCCAATACATGGGTTAACTTCTCAGAACCCAAAATAATTTTGTAGTTCCTGAGCCAATCTTTATAATTGGGTCCGGTCAGTCTATGTGTGTCCAGGATACGTGCCAATGGGTTGGACGCAGACATTTTTCCTATAGAGAGTCAAAGATTCTAGTTAGATACTGTAATTATGACTTGACCAATTTATTTAGGGATTTTATTTTTAAACAAATTAGCTCCCACTATTTTCTTGGATCCCTACACTCCCTCTGTAGAGATGCAAAAATCTCCATGATTAATGATTTCTAGTGGGTGGTGCGGTCTCACCAACTGACTCATCACCTCACCTAACAGTTATTGGTGATGGGTTAGCCAATGAGTGAACAACTCTTGTTCAATGATTCTCTAATCATGGTGCACCCAAACTTGGTCTCTAATTCATGAATCTCACCGTATCCAAAATATTGATCCACTCCTTAGTTAAGTCAGACCCACCATTTGCATAGACTGGATTCCTAATTGAGTCTCTCACCGTATCCAGAATATTGAGCCCAACTCATCCTCCAGCCCATAGCATCCAATGCCTAATAGACATGGTTGCATCTTTCCGGTGCAACTGAGCCACTGTATCCAGTCGAGAACAATCAACCCCGGGAAGGGCCCGCACATCTACAATGGTGGAAGACCTCAGACTTAATCTTTTCTTAGGGAGAATTGATTCAGGTCTCATTAAACTAGACTTGTCATAGTCATAACAATTATGACTAACCTAGTGGCATGGGTTAGCTCGGATTATTGACCACCTCAGATCAGAACTGTGTCAACAGATATGGCCAGGTAAGTGAGATCGGTGGAAGGAATATGCCATTAACTCGTACAAGAATGCATTCAGGTCGAGTAGCTTCCAATTAAAAACCAGTCGGTCGTATGTGCCAAACTTACCTTAGACACCAAATTGTTGAGCCAGAACCAATTGGGTTAGCCTACAATCCAGACTCTAACCTCTGAGCCTAATTAGGTCTTGCTTGATCGTGACTCGATCTTGACCCAGACTTAATCCTATTAGGCTGGTCAATTTAAGCATTGTTGATCCCATCTAACCAACTCTTGATTCGGTTTGATCAACCGCTTAGACCTAATTGAGCTACCCAAGCCCGAACCCAGTATTATGAATATGTCTTAGATCTAAAATTCTCAATTTTAGACCTAATTAATATTTCATAATCTTAATTCTTAATTAAGTAGGGTTCATAAACAAAATATGCACAATAAATCCTAGGGTTTCAGGATCTAGGATTTTGCAGAAAGTAAGTTTTGGATTTCTGATTAAGGACGAACGTGCAGCACCCCTACACATCATAAGAACACCCCATCGGATAGGAAGGAGAGGGCCTTTAAATCTTTTTTCATTCTTATGATCGGACGGCCAAGAGGAACGCCTTAATCAGGAACATGTAATACTACAAAATAGTTTTAGATCTATATCATATATCTCATATACAAATTAGATCTAATCATGGCATATTTTGCATACATCTCATGTATCAAATCATGCATATTTTTCAGATCTAAATTATCTCATAATAATCTAAAAAATTAGATTTAAATTGATCTTATCAAAATAAACTCTAATCTAGATAACTATGTAGAACTATTCTACAACTAGTCTAGACATGCATCAATCATATCTCATATGATGTTTAAAATTAAATAATTTTTATTTACTATTTTTTAGATGTTATTATAATAATTATAATATCAAAAAATAATAAATAAATAGATCTAAAATATGATTTAATTAAATTAAATTATAAACATGCAAGACTATTCTATAGAACTATTCTATTTTAGAACTAGTCATGCATATTTTCTAATATTAGATCCAAATTATTTAATTTTAATTTTTCTAATTTCAGATCTGATCACATCTAATGTGACATCTAAAATCATATATTTTTTGATTAAAATAAATTTAAAATCAGATCTAAACACTTTAGAACCTTGGCTCTGATATCAGTTGAAGAAAAATCCTTATTTCTCAGATCAGGTTCGTTCAGATCTGATCGGATCAAGAGATGTATTCCAAATTTTTTTTTCTTTGATCTAAATTAGATCTAAGATATTTTAGATCTAATTTTAATTATTCTAATAATTAAAATAAAATATAAATAAATTAAATCATATTTAATTTATCATGATGTAGGGTAATCCTATTATTTGTTGATGATCTTGTAAGCAGCGGAAGGTTCTGGATCTAGCCAAGTAAGTGCCTGGCCTCTATCGGTATCCACTCAGATTGGATCTGAAGATCCTCTTCTTCTCTATCATGTCTCCAAAAATTAAATTTAAATCTGATTTGGAGGATCTTCAAAATGGCTTTCGAAGATCGGTAGTTGTCCTTTGCAACAGCGCAGCCTTCTAGCTTTCTGTCACCTTTCTATCACCTAGATTGCACCAACTAAATCCCAAACTACTTTGGGCGTGGAGAGGAGAGGAAGATGATGGACTTGGCGTGTGCCCTCCTCCTTGCCAGTTTCTGGCAAGGGGACAAGCCCCCACCAGCTCTCCAATAAGTGTGTGACACATGGACAGAAGTCAAAGTGTCAATGGTCAACATTTGACTAGTCAAAGGTCAACTTATGACCAAAGTCAAAGGACGAAAAATGGTAGATGACCAAAAATGATAGGTATTATCTTGCAAAATAAGACAATCCTTTTTTGACCTAGATAGGCTCTAGTCAGATCAAGTGAAGACCTCTAATCGAGCATAAACTCCTTTGGCTCTGTCAGAACAACTATTTATGATAGTAAAAGAAGAACGTTAGGTTCAATCGAGTGCTAGCACGATTTTCTTGAAGCTAATTGAATCTCATTCAGATTAACTAAACTGGATTAGTTCAATTGATGATCACCAAATTCAAATCCTTATTTGTGTGACCCAGTTAGGTTCAGTTCTGTATGGTAATAAAATATGTCATGATCTCTATCATCGACATCATTGAAACTCCTTTCGATAGATCAGAACTCTTCTGATTCGAACAGCTAGAATGACCGATCATCTAAATCATTCTAATTACTCCCAAAATCCACTAGTGACACCTAGCAGTATATGGTGGTAACCCATCAGAGCTGAATGCGAACCTCTTGGTGCAGCTACCTGTGTGATTAAGTTCTTCTATCTTGAGCCCCGATCAGATTAGGGTTAAGGTGAACTCGTCAAACCCTAGTTTCTGTCATATGATGTAATCATTCGATTCAAGTCCGATGTGAAAATCTAAATAGAAACTCTTTCTATTATTTCACTCTGCCATGGCCATGGGCTTCTGGACTTGATTCTTATGATCATCATAGGGCTGCTCCTCTACCACCGAGGTAGATAGATTCCATCTTGATGCAATCCAGTTCCTACAATGAACATGCTATAGCCAACATACACCTCAGGGTTTCGAATGGCTAGGAGACCGAGTTATGGTGTAGTCAAACTATAACACCCTCAAGGTGAACTACCGATGCACCTCAGGTCAAAGAACCAGACACACCACTACAGCATCGAGTCAGTCATTGACGAGAAGGTAGACTTCCTAATGACTACTCGAGGTGGTCACGCTCAGTGCCCTCATTCTCTAACGAGTACCTATACTCTCACTCTGGTGTCTCCACACCGTAGACTCAAGACTCATCTACTAAAGAGAAGCGATTGTACACCAACCTTCCGGATCAATCACCATCCTCATGATGATCCTATGGTCGGGAGCATTTTATGAGTTAATAATAATTATTCATGTCTTAAATTTTTAACTCTTGAAAATATGAATTATCATTACCATTAACTCAAAGGATGTATCACAGACACTAAATACACGTATGTAATAGAAAATAACCCATTTTATTGATTATAGTTAAAATTACAATTTTGCCCCTAGAAGTGTATTACAAGTTTCAGCCAATTTTGGTTTTTAGGGCACATATATCTAATAGTACTATGACCATTTATAGGAGTGTTTGTAGTTGTGTACTTTGATAATATTTTGATCTATAGTCGAACTAGGGAAGACCATCTAGATCGTCTCCGAAAAGTCTGCCAAGTCCTTAGAATAGAAAGTCTATATGCCAATTCTAAGAAATATGCTTTTATGATAGACCGTGTCAACTTCTTAGGTTTTATTGTTACCCCCGATAGTGTGTCTGAAAGTGAAATCCTGATTTTTCGGGTCTGGTTCATTCAGATCTGATTGGATCGAGAAGCATATTTTAAAAATTTCCTCTCAGATCTAGATCAGATCTGATACTTTTTTAGATCTGATTTATAAACTGATAATTAAGAAAATTAAATTAAATTAATTTTAAATTAATTTTTATCTTGATCTTGGATAATCTGATTATCCGTTGATGATCCTACGGAAGCTCTGAGGTTCTGGATCTAGCCACATAAGTGCCTGGCCTCTATCGGTATCCACTTGGATTGGATCTGAAGATCTTCTCCTTCTCTTTCTTTTCTCCAAAAATTAGATCTGGATCTGATTTGGAGGATCTTTAAAACACCTTCTAAAGATCACCAGTCGTCTCTGCAACAGTGCTGCCTTCTTCCTTTTTCATCAGCCTTTCCTTGCCTGACTCGCACTAATCAGAAGGCCCAACTTCCTTGGGCATGGAGAGGAGAGAGAGGGCTAGATGGTGGCATGGAGAAGGGAGAGGGGCAGCCTTGGTGCATGGCTTGGAAGAGGGGTTCTCAAAAGTGGGCACAGACAGGGTCCTTTTATAGACTCTGCTGTGCCATGCAGTGCTGCATCACCCCTACCAATCGTGTTGCTTTGTTCAATCAGATCTAAATCTGATTGGTGGGATGACATCACCTGATCCAATCAGATGAGAGATCCATAGGTTCATTCTTAGATGGCACTTCAGACTGATCAAAGTAGATACCTAAGGGCCACCTAAGTAGAAACCAAGAAGCAACCTGGAGTCCTATCCGTATGGGACTCCAGCATCCCTATCCATTGGCACATGCCATCCTAGGCTTGCACCCCCTTCTTTCCAATTTTTAGAGAGGGGACAAGCCCCTATCTACTCTCCAATAAGTGCATGACACATGGGCAGATGTCCAAGGGTCAAAGGTCAACGTTTGACCAAGTCAAAGTACAAGAATTAGCAGGTGATGGAAAATGATAGGTGTTGTCTCAAATTTATCTCATAAATTCAGACAACCCTTTTCTGACTTGGACAAGCTCCAGTCAGATCAGGTAAAGATATCTGAGTGAGCACAAACTCATTTGGCTTAGTCAAGAAAACTTTTATGATAGAAAAAGAAGAATGATAGGCTCAATCGTGTGCTAGCATGATTTCCTTGAACCCAATTAAATATTATTCAAATCAATTGAACTGGGTTAGTCCAATTGATGATATCTAGATCTAAACCTTTATTTGTGTGATCCAGTTAGGTTCAGTTCTATATGGTAATGGGACATGTCATGATCTCCATCATCGACATCATCGAAACTCTTTTCGATGGATCAGAACTCTTCTGATTTAGACAACTTAGAATGATCGATCATCTAAATCATTCTAGTTGCTCCCAAAATCCATCAGTGACACCTAGCAGCATATAGTGGCAATCCATCAAAATTGAAAATAAACCTCTTGGTGCAGCTACTTGTGTGATTAAGTTCTTCTATCTTGAGCTCCGATCAGATTAGGATTAAGGTGAACTCGTCAAACCCTAATTTCTATCATATGATTTAATCATTCGATTCAAGTCCGATGTGAAAACCTTAATAGAAACTCTTTCTATTATTTCACTCTCTGCCATGGCCATGGGCTTATGGACTTGATTCTCATGATCATCATAGGGCTGCTCTTCATCCACCGAGGTAGATAGATTCCATCTTGATGCAATCCAATTCCTACAATGAACATGCTATAGCCAACATACACCTCAGGGTTTCGAATGGCTAGGAGACCAAGTTATGGTATAGTCAAACTATAACACCCTCAAGGTGAACTACTGATGCACCTCAAGTCAAAGAATCAGACACACTACTACAGCATCGAGTCAGTCATCGACGAGAAGGTAGACTTCCTTATGATTACTCAAGGTGGTCACGCTCAGTGCCCTCATTCTCTAATGAGTACCTGTACTCTTGCTTCAGTGTCTCTACATCGTAGACTCAAGACTCATCTACTAAAAAGAAGCGATTGTACACTAACCTTCCGGATCAATTACCATCCTCATGATGATCCTATGGTCAGGAGCATTTTATGAGTTAATAATGAAAATTCTTGTCTTAAATTTTTAACTCTTAAAAATAAGAATTATCATTACCATTAACTCAAAGGATTTATCATAGACACTAAATACACTTATGTGATAGAAAATAACCCATTTTATAATTTATAGTCAAAATTATAATTTTGCCCTTAGAAGTATATTACAAGTGTCAGCCAATTCTGGCCTCTAGGGCACACATATCTAACAAACTTCCACTTGACTTAAAGCCAATTGGCTATAAATCTAAGTCCCATCTTCTCAAGATGAGCTTCGATCTTCTATTGACCCAATGGCTTTGTAAGCGGATCCGCTGCATTGTCTGCGGAGTCGACTCTCTTGACCTCGACGTAATCCTTCTCGAGATAATCACGGATGATGTGGTATCGCTGCTCGATGTGCTTGAATTTCTGGTGAGACCTTGGCTCCTTAGTAAGGGCTATGGCGCCATTGTTGTCGCAGTACAGAGGAATGGCATCTGATGGCATCACTCCGATCTCTGCGCCAAACTTTTTGTACCAAAATGCCTCCGTAGCTTCTGATGCAGCGATATATTCTGCTTCCATGGTGAAATCTACTATCACTGTCTGTTTGGAATTTTTCCAACTGACAACTCCACCATTGCACAAAAATAGACTCCCAGATGTCGACTTTTGATCATCTACATCGGACATAAAGTCCGAGTCTGTATACCCCTGGACTTGGAGTTCTCCATTACCAAAGATTAGTGGCATATCCTTAGCTCTTTTCAAGTACTTAAGGATACATTTCACAGAAGTCCAATGTTCTTCACTTGGATCTGACTAATATCTGCTCGTGACACTCACAGCATGTGCTATATCATGTCGTGTACATAACATGGCATATGTGAGGCTCCCTATTGCTGAAGCATAAGGGATCTTACTCATGCATTCTATTTCCTCAGGTGTGCTAGGGCACATCTTCTTGGAAAGATGAATGCCATGCCTGAAGGATACTAGACCCCTCTTAGAGTTTTTCATACTAAACCTCTTTAGTACTTTCTCTATGTACATCTTCTATAAAAGTCCTAGCATCTTATTCGGTCTATCTCTATAGACCTTAATTTCTAGAATAAAGGATGCTTCTCTTAGGTCTTTCATGGAGAATTCTTTAGATAATGACATTTTAACTATGGTCAACATGGAAATATCATTTTCGATAAGGAGGATGTCATCCACGTATAATACGAGGAAGACAACAGTGCTCCCACTAACCCTTTTGAAGATACATGGCTCCTCCTCATTTTTGATGAAATCAAATATTTTGATCACATCATTAAAACGAGTATTCTAGCTCCGAGATGCTTGCTTAAGTCTATATATGGACCTTTGCAGCTTGCAAACCTTGTGATCATCATCACTAGATGTGAAACCTAGTGGCTGTTCCATATAGATATCTTCCTCAAGATATCCATTTAAGAATGCCATTTTTATGTCCATTTGCCATATTTCATAATCGAAATAGGTTGCAATAGCAAGCAATGTGCGAATGAATTTTAGCATAGCTATTAGCGAAAAGGTATTCTGAAAGTCAATGCCTTTGCGTTGACTATAATCTTTTGCCACTAATCTAGCCTTGAATGTCTCCACATTCTCATCTACACCAATCTTTCTCTTGTAGATCCATTTACACCCAATAGGTACTACACCTTCTGGTGGATCTACCAAGGTCCAGACTTGGTTTAAGTGCATCGAGTCAATTTCTGACTTCATTGTCTCTAACCATTTCTCGGAGTTGATATCTGATATTGCCTCATTATAGATTTTGGGATCATCACCATGAACCCCATTACCCATGAGGAAAATTTTTTCTACATCCTCTGAAATAGTACCTAAGTACCTTTCAGGGGGATGAGAAATCCTTTCCAATCTACGAGGTAGAGGAGGTAGTGTATGGATTGGCTTAATCTGATTTGGTTCCATTTGGTCCTTAGCTCGTTGCTCTTGTGAGACTTTCTCATCGAGCTTGATCTGCTTTTCAATGCCGCTATCTTGAATAAACTATTTTTCAAGAAAGATGGCATGTTGACTCATAATCACATTATGATCTTCTGGAATGTAGAAATAATATCCTAATGACTCTTTAGGATATCCTATGAATCGAGCTCTAAAGGACCTAAAGTCTAACTTATCCGCTTGTTATCTTTTGACATGAGTCGGACAATCCCAAATTCTGAGATGACTCAGACTTGGTTTCTTACCATGCCATATCTCATACGGTGTGGTAGGAACAGTTTTAGAAGGAACCTTATTCAGTAAGTATATTGCAGTTAACAATCAGTATCCCCAAAGAAAATCAGGGAGGTCTGTGAAGCTCATCATGGATCGGACCATATCTAATAGGGTCCTATTCCTCCATTCTGAAACCCCATTGAGTTGAGGTGTTCCTGATGGAGTCCATTGAGAGATTATGCCATTTTCTTTGAGATAGTCCAGAAATTTCTGACTAAGGTATTCACCTCCTCGATCTGATCGAAGAACCTTAATGGGTTTTCCAATTTGCTTTTCTACTTCATGTCTGAATTCTTTGAACTTTTCAAACGCTTCAGACTTATGTTTCATAAGATACACATAACCATACCTAGATAAATCATCGATAAAGATTATGAAGTTGACTAAATTGCCTCTAGCTGGCACATCAAATGGGCCGCACACATCTATGTGTACTAGGGCAAGAAGATCCATAGCCCTTTCCCCATGTCCTACAAAAGGGAGCTTAGTCATTTTGCCATGAAGACAGTATTCACAAATTGGATATGACTCAGAAGTCAATGGACTCAATAGTCCAATTTTCTCCAATTTGTTAACCCTATCTTCTACTACGTGACCTAATCTTAGGTGCCATAGATACCTATCATTAGGACTATCCCTAGGACGTTTTGATTTTATGCCATTCACATTTTGCTCAAAGTTAAAAATAGATACATCAATATGTAACTAATAAAAACCATTAATATGGAAACCATTTGTAATTTTATTTCTTTCATAAAGAATGTTACAATGGTCCTTAAGAAAACTAATTACATAGCCTTCTAATGCAAGGCAAGAAATAGAAATCAAATTCCTGCTTGTTGCAGGCACATAATAACAGTCTTTTAATACTAAGTCTAAATCAGATGGTAGTCGAAGAGGGTATGTTCCCACGACCACGACAGCAATCCTTGCTCCATTTTCGATGCATAGGATCATCTCACCATCCCTTAGTCTCCTGCTATCCTCAAGATCCTGCATAGAAGTGCAAAAGTGTGCACTAGAATCAGAGTCAAACATGTTAGATATATGTGCCCTAGAAGCCAGAATTGGCTGACACTTGTAATACACTTCTAGGGGCAAACTTGTAATTTTGACTATAATTAATGAAATGAGTTATTTTCTATCACACATGTGTATTTAGTGTCTGTGATACATCCTTTGAGTTAATGGTAATGATAATTCATATTTTCAAGAGTTGAAAATTTAAGACATGAATAATCATTATTAACTCATAAACAGCTCCCGACCATAGGATCATCACAAGGATGGTGATTGATCCGGAAGGTTGGTGTACGATCGCTTCTCTTTAGTAGATGAGTCTTGAGTCTACGGTGTGGAGACACCAGAGCGAGAGTACAGGTACTCGTTAGAGAACGAGGGCACTGAGCGTGACCACCTCGAGTAGTCATTAGGGAGTCTACCTTTCGTCAATGACTGACTCGATGCTGCAGTAGTGTGTCTGGTTCTTTGACCTGAGATGCATCGGCAGTTCACCTTGAGGGTGTTATAGTTTGACTACACCATTACTCGATCTTCTAGCCATATGGAACCCTGAGGTGTATTTTGGCTATAGCATGTTCATTGTAGGAACTGGATTGCATCAAGATGGGATCTATCTACCTCGGTGGTAGAGGAGTAGCCCTATGATGATCATGAGAATCAAGTCCAGAAATCCATGGCCATGGTAGAGTGAAATAATAGAAAGAGTTTCTATTTAGATTTTCACATTGGACTCGAATCGAATGATTACATCATATGACAGAGACTAGGGTTTGCACGAGTTCACTTAACCCTAATCTGATCGGGGCTTAAGATAGAAGAACTGAATCACACAGGTAGCTGCACCAAGAGGTTCGCATTCAGCTCTGATGGGTTCCACCATATACTGCTAGGTGTCACTGGTGGATTTTGAGAGCAATTAGAATGATTTAGATGATCGATCATTCTAGCTGTTTCGAATCAGAGATTTCTGATCCATCGAAAGGAGTTTCGATGATGTCTATGATAGAGATCATGACATATCCCATTACCATACAGAACTGAACCTAACTGGGTCACACAAACAAGGGTTTGAATCTGGTGATCATCATTGAATTGATCTAGTTCATTGATCTGAATGAGATTCATTAGGTTCAAGGAAATCGTGCTAGCACTCGATTGAACCTAACGTTCTTCTTTTACTATCATAAATAAGTTGTCCTGACTGAGCCAAATGAGTTTGTGCTCAATCAGAGGCCTTCATATGGTCTGATTGGAGTTGTGTCAAGTCAGAATAGGTTGTCTTATTTGTAAGACATTACCTGCCATTTTTGGTCACCTGCCATTTCTTGTTCTTTGACTTTGGTCAAAAGTCTACCTTTGACTGGTCAAACGTTGACCATTCACCCTTTGACTTTTGACCACATGTCATGCACCTATTGGAGAGCTGGTGGGGGCTTGTCCCCCTGCCAGAACCTGGCAAGGAGATGGGCGCATGCCAAGGGTGGTGAGCCCAAGTAGGAGGCGCTAGGAGTCCTTGTTGGACAAGGACTCACCTCCTTTAGGATTCCAATCAGAGTTCTACTAAGAATCCAGTTTGACTGGTCTTAGGCGCCCTCTAAGGAGGAATCAGGGGTCTCTTTTTCAACAATCAGATTTAGATCTAATTTCACAAAGGGTTGTGATTGGTTGAAGGAAGAGGAGTTGGATCACGCTTAGTCTATAAATAAGACCTTGCGCCCAACCCTAAGTCTAAGTGAATTCAATAGAGATTTCCCACATCCAAGGCTGCCTCTCCCCTCCTTCTCCATGCCATACTCTCTTCTCCCTTTGCTCTCCACGTCCAAAAGGGTTTTGGACTTAGTTTGGTGCGATTCAGATCAAGGAAAGGCGATCAAAAGCAAGAAGGCTGCGCTGCTGCAAAAGGACGACTGCAGATCTTCAAAAGAGTTTTGAAGATCCTTCAGATCAGATCCAGATCTGATTTTTGGAGGTGTGATAGAAAAGAAGAGGTTCTCCAGATCCAACCCGAGTGGATACCGGTAGAGGTCAGGCGCTTGCGTGGCTAAGATCCAGAACCTTCCGCTGCAATTAGGATCATCTACAGGGTAATAGGATTACCCAAACTAGGTAAATTGAATTTGATTTAATTTATCTTGTTTTATTTTATTTATTAAAATAATAAGAATTAGATCTAAAACATATCAAAATCTGATTAAGATCAAGAGAAAATTTTTGAAATATATCTCTTGATCTAATCAGATCTGGACGAACCTGGATCGGGAAATCAGGATTTCCCTTCAACTGGTATCAGAGCCATGGTTCTAAAATTATTTAGATCTGATTTTAATTTTATTTTAATTAAAAATAACGTGATTTCAGATGTCACATGAGATGTGATCATATCTGAGATCAGAAAAATTAAAATTAAATGATTTGGATCTAAGAACATGAAGATATGCATGACTAGTTCTAGAATAGAATAGTTCTATAGAATAGTTTTGCATGTCTTTGATTTAATATGATTAAATCATATTTTAGATCTTCTTATTTACTGTTTTCTGATATTATAAGTATTATAATAACATCTGATAAACAGCAAATAAAAATTATTTAATTTTAAATATCATATGAGATATGATAGATGCATGACTAGACTAGTTGTAGAATAGTTCTACATATTGTCTAGATTAGAATTTATTTTGATTAGATCAATTTAAATCTAATTTTTCAGATTATTATGTGATAATTTAGATCTGAAAACATGCATGAATTGATACATGAGATGTATGCAAAATATGCCTTGATTAGATCTAAATTTATATACGAGATATATGATACAGATCTGAAACTATTTTGTAGATTTACATGTTCCTGATTAAGGCGTTCCTCTTGGCCGTCCGGTCATAAGAATGAAGAAGGGTTTAAAGGCCCTCTCTTCCCATTCGATGGGGTGTTCTTATGACGTGTAGGGTGCTGCGTGTTCGTCCTTAATCAGAAACACCAAAACTTACTTTTCTGCAAAACCCTAGATCCTGAAACCCTAGGATTTATTGTGCATATTTTGTTTATGAACCAAACTTAATTAAGAATTAAGTTTATGGAATATCAATTAGGTCTAAAATTGAGAATTTCAGATCTAAGACATATTCATAATACTGGGTTCGGGCTTGGGTAGCTCAATTAGGTCTAAGCGGTTGATCAAACCGAATCAAGAGTTGGTTAGATGGGATCAATAATGCTTAAATTGACCAGCCTAATAGGATTAAGTCTGGGTCAAGATCGAGTCACGATCAAGCAAGACCTAATTAGGCTCAGAGGTTAGAGTCTGGATTATAGGCTAACCCAATTGGTTCTGACTCAACAATTTGGTGTCTAAGGTAAGTTTGGCACAGACGACCGACTGGTTTTTAATTGGAAGCTACTCGACCTGAATGCGTTCTTGTGCGAGTTAACGGCATATTCTTCCACCGGTCTCACTTACTGGCCATATCTGTTGACACGTTCTGATCTGAGGTGGTCAAATAATCCAAGCTAACCCATGCCACTAGGTTAGTCATATTGTTATGACTAACCAAGTCTAGTTTAATGAGACTGAATCAATTCTCCCTAAGAAAAGTG
>QRFJ01001396.1:120113-148100 GCA_006176705.1 Cocos nucifera | reverse complement strand
AAGATTGTAGGCTCGTGTGGACGACTCCTAGAGGTCGGATGTATGTGCGGCTTGTGATATCATTCTCAAGTCCGGATCAGTAAGTTAGAATATCTAACTTACTTAGATAATAGATATGATCTATAAACTTTATACCTGTATTATTAGTGACTAGGTTATCAATTTTCTTCTTAAAAATGATAAACATCATAAATTTACCAATAAAAGTATTAATTTATTAATTAATTTATATTAATTTTTAAGAATTATTAATCAATTTATATATAATTTTTGAAAAATTCATATTTTTATTAATTAAAAAATTAATTAAAAAATAATAAAAATAATAAAAATTAAAAAATAAAATTTTATTATCAATAGAAAGAGCTCATTTTTTTGATCACAACAAAATAAATTTCAAGTAAAACGGAGCTAAAATGGAAAAGATATGAATTTTTAAAAATATAAAATAAATAAAAATTAAATAAAAAAAAGAAAACGGCTCAGCCGGCTCCGCAAGCCGAGCCACCAAGCCAAGCCAAGCCATCAAGCCGACTCAGCCGTTGAAGCCATCAGCCGGTCCACGATCCAGGCGTGGACCGCCAGCTCAGCAAATTCCGGCGAATCAGAGATTGCCACGTGGTGGACCTAGACCCCTTAAGGGTCTACAGAAATTTATCGCGGCTCACAAGGGTAATTTAGTCTTTTCGTCCGACAACAGCGGCGCTGATTGGTTGCGGTGTGCGGTGCGGCCGGTCCACGCGGTCCATGGGAACAGTTATTGCGCGATCGGACGGATGTGGTTGTTTGCGGTCAGGATCGGACGGCTGTGGTTGCTTCCGAATTTTATTCAGATACAAACATCACGCGGATCACCATCGGACGGCAGCGCTCGATCCAGGCGATGATCCGACGGTCCAGAAAGCTGCCGGCGGTGATCAAGACTCCCGAAGCATGATTTGCGGCCAGATTTCCTCGATCAAGCGCGATCCAACGGCCAGAATTTAATCCGACCCGATCTGAGCTTATCTGCATCCGATTTTGATGATTTTTGGACCGTTGGATTCCTATTGAATGGCTGGATTTTATCAGATTTATCAGAGTCATATCAGAGCTATTTTGATTCAAATTTTATCCAAATTTTTTGTATTTTGATGATTACAAAGGCATTAGTCCCATATTGCCTTTAGAAAAAATATCCAGCCCTCCTAGCTCTATAAAAAGGACCCCAGGCCATCAAAAATCAACATCTCCGATCAAGGTGAAGCTTTGGTACAGGGCGAAGCCAGGCTATGGGTTAAAGGCTGCTTCGAAGCAACGGGTGCCGAGAAGAAGAGCCGAGCTTCTACACCATCTTTCTGCCAATGCCGATCCAAGATCAGAGATCAGGCTATTTTATTTTATTATCTTTTTTTTTAAATTTTATGTATTTAAATTCTAAAATTTTAATTAATAAAAATTTTATTTTTGCATTTTAATTTCTTGCTTTTTATTTTTATTATAATTTAATTTCTGCATACTTTAATTATTACTTTTTATTGCAAGTAGATGCTAAGATCTAACTAGTAGATCTTAGTACCAAATTTAAATTTCTGCACCTTTTAATTTTTGCTTTTTATTTTCCGACTTCACTTTTGATCCCAAAACTCTTCTTTTTTTCTTTTTTTCTTTTAAAAATCAAAGATTTCAAATCTAAAAATACTACCTTCCCTGTGGATTCGACCCGACTCACTACTATCTACGCATTTTCAATGATTTTAAGAAGTCGGATTAAACTGATAAACACGGTGTCTTAACGACAACATCGCGTTCCTATCAAGTTTTTGGCGCCGTTGCCGGGAAAGGTTTTTGATTTTTGATTTTGATTTTTTTGATTTATTAAAAATAATTTCGGCAAACGCACCAAGTTTTTGGCGCCGTTGCCGGGGAAGGAATAGATGCTATTTTTTTTCTTTGATTTCTTTGATTTTTTTTATAAATTAATTATTTTTTTTAATATTGCTTACTAATTTTTTTTATTTATTTTGTAGAAAAAAAAAGAGAAAACAAGAAAGCAATCAGAAGTTTTGCCTGTGAGATCAATCCTAACCCTAGTCCTCTTTTCTTTTTATTTATTTATTTATTTATTTTATTTTTAAATTAATTTAAAAAAATATTCATTTAAACCTAATTAAAAGCCTCATGATAAGATTAGAAACCCTAACTGTTTAGAGCATGCATCATATTAGTTTTATTTTTATTTTTATTTTTATTTTTTTTTTTTGGTGATTGCTGGAGGCAAGGTAAGCCTTTCAGAATTCAATTAGTTGCATGCATCTAGTTTAAATTGCATAGAAACCCTTTGATTGAATTTTTTTTTTTTCGTGCATATTCATATTAAATCAAATTAAGGGCACAACCCAATTAAACAAGATAAGGTGGGGATTTGATCACCCTTCCTTAGCCCACAAACAACCAACCAACATCCTGCATTGACCTAAGCCTTTAAATTTTAAAATCAATTAGACATCAACCCTAGGAACTCGAGCTCAATAGGATAAGGAATCCTAAGAGTTGAACCGGGTTAGGATAAGTCAATTTGACTGGTGTCTAGGAAAGTGGTTCAGGGACGACTTGGGCCCGAAGGAAGGTGGTTTCTAATTGGTTCCGTTCGCTTACCTGGCCAAGCACAATTGGTGTCTAAGGCAAGCAACGGGGGGACTCCCACCGACCTTACACTTACCTGGCTAGTTGATTGGCTAATCCTACACTTGGAGGGCTTGAAGGTGACCTTGGCAGTTAGGAGCTGTCTAGATCTAGGATAACCCTTAGTCAGGATTGATTGACCAACTTGATTGCTAACCAACATTAAATCTAATTAAACCTAATTCTTCTCTTTCTTCTTAGTTCTAGGACTCCTTAGGACCTCTTCTTTAGAACTCTTCTTTCTTTCTTTTTCTTTCTCCTCTAAAAATAAAATAAAATAAAATAAAATAAAAATTAAACTAACTAAAAATTAATAATTAAATTAAATTAAATTAAATTAAAATTAATAAATAAAAATAATTAAAAAAATTAATTTTTAATATAATAAAATAATAATAATAATAAAAATAAAAAAAATATTCTAAAAATTTTTAAACCATACATTAGGGTTACACTAATACATGCATGGTAGGAAATCATTTTTTCTGATTTAGTTGAACTTAATTGAATGGTTGATTCACATTAAACATAATAATCAAATGGCTAATATGAAATCTAATAGTCCAAAAATTAGATAAAGTTGACCTTCTTGCTCAGAAAATAGATCAACTCCTAACCCTAGGTCAACAATCTCCTGCACAATTCACATCATCTTCTAATTATCAGGAGAATTATTCAATCTGTGCTAGTCCAACCCATCATGTAAGTGAATATCCTATGACTGCACAGTTTCCATATTTTATCCAAGAACAAGTTCAAGCTACTCAAGGATACTCCAAATTGATTAATGACCCATTTTCAAATTCATATAATTCAGATTGGAGTAACTTTAATTTTTCTTGGACATCCCAACAGACTCAGGCTCAGACCCAAATTTCACTTGAGCAAAATTATCAAAATTATGCCTATAATAATGGTCAGCCTAGTCAGTTTAACCAGCCATCATATTATAATCAGCCTTCATACCCACCTCCTCAACAGACCAATCTAGCTGATGATAGATTTAACCAACTTCAACAATTAATTCTAACTCAACAGCAATCTATCGCCAGACTAGAAGCTCAAATAGGATAATTAGTTGAGTCTAACATGAGGAGAGAACTAGATCAACTACCGAACCTACCAATTTCAAACAACCCACCTAATGACCACCAACCACCTGGATTAAATTATCAATCTAATGTTTCATCTAAGAATCTCCAATTTGAGAATACCAAAGTAATTTCTGAACTTAAAAGCTATAGGATTCTTATGGACCCATACCAAGACCAGGTGAGAGAGGCTAGTACTGATGCTAGCCAAAATGAAAATTTAGAGGAACTGGTTAGTACTGAGACTAACCACATAGAAGAACCCAAGCCAGGAATTAGTACTGATGCTAGTTCCAGTTTAAATGAGATAGAAATAAGGGAAAAGAGAATAGATGATTTACCCGAGACTTATAAACCTAATATCCTATTCCCTTCAACCCTAGAAGCTGGTTCTTCTTATAAAAATCAAAAGGCATGTAATGAAATATCAATGGAGTTGTTTAAGCAGGATCACATTAATTTACCTCCAGAATTAAACCGCCTTTAGTCACCATTCCAGCACCCATTGAATCAAACTTAACTCCTAAAACTCCATTCATGAGCATTTTAGAAGAACAAATAGGAGTAATTCTTAATAAACATGGGTCTGAGAATGGAATCATAAATTATATCCCTAAAATTAACAGTGAATATATCAATAATGGGATTAAAAATCAACATCAACTTTCTGAGATTGGCAATCCAAAACCATTGGAATTTGTCAATCCAATATTCGACACAGGATAGTGAGCTACATTGTGTCTGGCTGAAGACGGTAAACTTAGCGCTTGTTGGGAGGCAACCCAATATTTAGTTTTTATCTAATTTATCTTTTTAGTTTATTTTTTTTAGGATAATTTGAATAAGTTGGAGGGAGAGCTCAAATTTTCAAAGGCATGTGCTGGACCAAAAAAAAATAAATAAATAAATAACTGAGTTAGGTGTATTCTTCCATGTTCTTTATTACATCCTTTATTTTTTCTTCTCCATTGAGGACAATGTCGATTAAGTTGGGGGGAGAAAAATAAAAATTTTAAAATTTTAAGTCCTCGAAAAAGTTAGTATTTAGTATTTAGATACTTGATTATGCTTAAGAATCGAATAAAACTAAGCATTTTTTTTAAAAAAAATTGATGCACAGATTAGAGAATCTGTGAGATATTGAGGAATCAAGTATTAAGAAAATTCAATAAAGAGTTAAGTCTAGAACATAAAAAATTTTTTCTTGGAGCATTTCTAATTATTTTCTACTAGCATCAAAGAAAAGTCTACTTTTTATAGGCTTGTGTAGGGTAACTATACATTTCTTCATATAAAAATTTATTTTAATAAAATAGTTTTCCAAGTACTTCTCACTGAGTAACCGGGCCTCTTTGCCTAAGCAAGCATTGAGTTTCGCATCAAAAGGTGGGAAGGGCAAAGAAGCTCGTTGTAAAGCTAGTCTTAACTCGTAGCCTATTTGATTCGAGCTAGTAAGCCCGAGGGGTATTCTATACCTAGTGCCCTAAAGCCAACTGGTTTGGGAGTCATTGGCCCAAGACTCGCTACATGGATCAAATAGAAAGCTTAAGGAGTTAAGACACTCAATAGTGGTACAACGTTAAAAAAAAAAAAAAAAAAACATTGGTTTTCCCACCGAGTAACCGGGTCCCGTTGCCTAAGTAAGCAATGATATTCGCATCAAAAAGTGGGCAATGTGAAAATAAAAATTAATAAATGAAGGATGGAAGTAGCAATACACCTGCCTATATGAAAGTTTAGACAAATCAGAGATAAAAGTGGAATAATTTAGAAAAAGTTCTGAAAAATTTAATGTTCTTTACTTAATTTTTCTATTGATAAGTATTAATACCCCAATGATATATCTCATTTAAGCTCTACTGAATATCAATGGCCATTTTGAAAATTGCTTAGGTAAAATTCGAAACTCTAAAGTTAAAAGGTATTTAAAACTAAATTCTTTCTTTACTCGAGGACGAGCAAAGCTTAAGTTGGGGGGTGTGATAAGTATCATAAATTCATCAATAAAAGTATTAATTTATTAATTAATTTATATTAATTTTTAAGAATTAATAATCAATTTATATATAATTTTTAAAAAATTCATATTTTTATTAATTAAAAAATTAATTAAAAAATAATAAAAATTAAAAAATAAAATTTTATTATCAATAGAAAGAGCTCATTTTTTTGATCACAACGAAATAAATTTCAAGTAAAACGGAGCTAAAATGGAAAAGATATGAATTTTTAAAAAATAAAATAAATAAAAATTAAATAAAAAAAGAAAACGGCTCAGCCGGCTCCGCAAGCCGAGCCACCAAGCCAAGCCAAGCCATCAAAGCCGACTCAGCCATTGAAGCCATCAGCCGGTCCACGATCCAGGCGTGGACCGCCAGCTCAGCAAAATTCCGGCGAATCAGAGATTGCCACGTGGTGGACCTAGACCCCTTAAAGGGTCTACAGAAATTTATCGCGGCTCACAAGGGTAATTTAGTCTTTTCACTCGATGAACAGAAGCGCTGATTGGCTTGCGGTGTGCGGTGCGGCCGGTCCACGCGGTCCATGGGAACAGTTATTGCGCGATCGGACGGATGTGGTTGTTTGCGGTCAGGATCGGACGGCTGTGGTTGCTTCCGGAATTTTATTCAGCTACAGACATCATGCGGATCACCATCGGAATGGCAGCGCTCGATCCAGGCGATGATCCGACGGTCCAGAACAGCTGCCGATGGTGATCAAACTCTCCGAAGCATGATTTGCGGCCAGATTTCCTCCATCAAGCGCGATCCAACGGCCAGAATTTAATCCGACCCGATCTGAGCTTATCTGCATCCGATTTTGATGATTTTTGGACCGTTGGATTCCTATTGAATGGCTGGATTTTATCAGATTTATCAGAGTCATATCAGAGCTATTTTAATTCAAATTTTATCAAATTTCTTTATATTTTGATGATTACAAAGGCTATTAGTCCCATATTGCCTTTAGAAAAAATATCCAGCCCTCCTAGCTCTATAAAAAGGACCCCAGGCCATCAGAAAATCAATCATCTCCGATCAAGGTGAAGCTTTGGTACAGGGCGAAGCCAGGCTATGGGTTAAAGGCTGCTTCGAAGCAACGGGTGCCGAGAAGAAGAGCCGAGCTTCTACACCATCTTTCTGCCAATGCCGATCCAAGATCAGAGATCAGGCTATTTTATTTTATTTTTTTTTTAAATTTTATGTATTTAAATTTTAAAATTTTAATTAATAAAAATTTTATTTTTATATTTTAATTTCTTGCTTTTTATTTTTATTATAATTTAATTTCTGCACTTTAAATTATTGCTTTTTATTTTATGCAAGTAGATGCTAAGATCTAACTAGTAGATCTTAGTACCAAGTTTACTTTTCTACATAATTTAATTTTCACTTTATAATTTTAATTTTTGATTTTAAATTCTATTTTCAAATTTTTTTCTTTTTTTTAAAAAAAATTAAAGATTTTAAATCTAAAAATACTACCTTTCCTATGGATTCGACCCGACTCATTACTATTTATGCATTTTTAATTATTTTAAGAAGTTAGATTAAACTGATAAATACAGTATCTTAACGACAACATCGCATTTCTATTAGTTGTAGGGGCGCATTAGGGCTGTTAGCAGGGCCTCTTCCCTTTCTCATCTTAACTTAATGAGGCCTTCGACTTTGCTCACGTTAGGATGAGGTTCTCCTCCTGTTCCTAACGAACTGTAGGGGCGCATTAGGGTCGTTAGCAGAGCCTCTCTCCTCATCTCATCTTAACTTAACGAGGTCTTCGATCTTGCTCGCGTTAGGATAAGATTCTCCTCCTATTCCTAATGGACTATCGGGGCACATTAGAACTATTGGCGAGGCCTCTCCCGTCATCTCATCTTAACTTAACAAGGCCTTCAACTTTGCTCACATTAGGATGAGGTTCTCCTCTTGTTCCTAACGGACTGTAGGGATACATTAGAGCAATTGGTGGGGCCTCTTCCCTCATCTCATCTTAACTTAATGAGGCCTTCGACTTTGCTCACATTAGGATGAGGTTCTCCTTCTATTCCTAATGGAGCCACTTTTGATTGCTTCAGAGAGTTATTTATTATTTTCTATCATCATGTGATTTTTGCACCAAGAAATAATAATGTTAGAATAGAAAAATTTTATTGAGGAAAAGTCACTAGAAGTACATTCTTAGATTTTTAGAATTCCAAGGTCGTGGAAGAGTTGTTCCTCCGAGCTCCTTCAGGCGGTAAGTTCCAGGCCGGATGACCTTCTCTACTTCATATAGATCTTTCCAATTTGGAGCGAGCTTTTCTTGATTCTTAGATTATGAAATAGCTGCTCATCGAAGTACTAAATTCTTTAATTTGAATATTTTGCCTTTGACTTTTGAGTTGTAGTAGCAAGCTACCTTTTGCCTATAGGCTGCCATCCGAACTTGAATTTTTTTTTACTTTTACTCTAACAAGTCGAGGTTAGTCCTGAGGTTTGGTGAGTTTTACTGTTCATTGAATACCACGACTCACACTGATAAAAGTTTGAGTTCTATTGGGATGACCACTTTATTAAAAAATATGTCCTAAAGCCAATCATCTAAGTAGTAGATGATTAGAATTAGTATATGAATTATCTAATAATAATAGTTATTTGGCTGATTCATCATAAAAATTCTATTTTTCTTAAATGAACTCCTAAATTATGATGAAGTCCTAAGAACCATAATCAATCGATAAAGAAAGATTTATCGGATGGTTCTTAAATTATTCATGATCAAATGATAAATTATTAACAAGGATGATAACTTATTGAGTGTAGGTCACTGTATGCTATATGCGTTGGTTGTCCTCATAATCAAGTGGTGTGGAAACATTGGTATGGCATCTAGGTAAGATGTAGGAGTACATCTATACTGAACATGACCAATGTAGCACTCAACTGTCAAGAGTAACTAGCTAAGGCCAATGGATATAAGTGTCTCTTTGATCTGAGATCATCACGATGACTTGTAAGTAACTCACTGTACTTTGATGCTGGACTGTCTGTATTTTTAATATAGGTTTGAAAGGTTTTTGGGTACAGTCAAGTACTTGTAAAGTTAGTGTGTGAGTCAAGATGGGATTGATCACTTCTAATTAACTTTAGAAAGAGAATGACTCACTATGTTTCAATTTAGCAAAACCTGGGCCTGGATAATTCTCGTGAGGTATCACGAGATTTGCAAAATTTTGAGACATAATAAAAATGACTTGTATGAGTGCTTGACAGCATACTCAAAGTCATCTTGAGCATTATTGATCATAAGGATGAATTATACGGTAACCATAGGCTAGGGTTCTAAGAATGTTGCTTTGCATATATTCGACCTATCCGGACGTCGGGAACCATTGCTAGATGATAACTTCGATTGGTACAAGAATTGATTTTTGTGCTATCAGTTTAGGTTTGAACCAATAAGATCACACACATTTGAGCTTGTAACCTGATCAGATGGTTAATCGATGATTGAGAATCATTTCGAGATCAAACATTCAATATGATTGATGTTTGACCTAATGCAAGTATTGTAGGAAGATTGATTAGCAATTGGATTGCTAATTGGCTCAATTTGATTAAGCAATTAGACTAAGATCAAGTCTAATTGAATTAGATTCAATTAAAATTAGTTTAGATTTAATTATATTAAGTCCAATTGGTTTATTGGATAAGCTAATTACAAGAAAAGAACAATTTCTTGTTTGACTAGGACTTGGGTGCATCTAATTGATTTAGCAATTAAATCAGATTTAAATCTTGATTTAATCTAATTTAATTAGGCTCCTAGTTGGACTAGAATCACTCTAAATTAGATTGTATTTAATTTGATTTAAATAAGATTTAAATTATGTTTAAAATAATTTTGATCTAGTCAAACAAGAGGAGTCCCATTTGGACTGGGACTCTCTCTCTTTCTCTTATGCCTAAGACCTCACGCCCATCTTAATTAATTCTTGATTTCTTTACATGTATTTCCACACCCAAGAAGGCCTTCCACACCCCATAATTTATATTTTTGAGAATTTATTTTGACTTGGTCAAAACTAGAAGGAAGTTGGAAATTGTTTCCTACATGGAAGAGTCTTCTTTGATCCAAACTCCTCCCTCCCTTGTGCGCCAACTCTACCCATGCCCCTCTATCTTATTTTGCCCTTTTCTCTTGGTTTTGTGCATGAGAATCAGTGGTTACATGAAAAAATAAGTGGGAGGGGCGTCCAAGAGTTGGACGCCCCATAGAAGTTCCCTCTTTGACTAGGTTTTGACCTAGTCTTGCAGTAAAAAAGGGGTTCCTCCTTTGAGATGGTTAGAGGACGTGATAAATCTTAGAAAAATCATGAAAAATTAGAGAAGAAGGAGGAGAAGGTGTGGAGGATTTGTGGTGCCATGATTTTTGGAAAAGAGCACTCAATTAAGACATCAAAGGTTGATGTCTTGAAGAGACAAGGTAAGAGAAGATTATCTTCTCTTATATTTTTCTTTTATGTTTCTCTCTTCCTATTTTATTTATGATTTTTATATGATAAAAATATGAGAAAGAGAGAGAGAGGATTTGGGTGTGGGGATGAGTGCTCCAAGTTATTGGGGCGTGGTGTTCTTTTTTGGACATGATTTGATCATGTCCTGATGAGAGAAAGAGAAGAGAAGAAAAGTCTTCTTTTAGGATTTCTTGGAGAACCCTTCTTCTTTAATTTTTATGAAAATTTTTGTATGAATAAAATAAAAAATCTTAGATTTGGAAACTTAGAAGAAATCCTAGCGGAGAAGGTCTCCTCTTGTCCTAGCAGAGAAATATTTTTAGAACATCAACCGTTGATGTCCTGAAGGAGAAGATTTGTCTTCTCTTAGGATTTATTTCTTCTTGATTTTATTTTTTGATTTATGGAAGATCCAAGGATTGGATTTCTCCCTTATTTCTCCTCATGTTCTTCATCTCTTTGAGTATCCAAGAGATATGAAAAACATGTATTTGATTAACCATTAGGAGGGATTTGGGAGAAGCTAGCACTTCGAGCGGATCTTCGTTCGATGAACCTTCGAACTGTGTTACAGGTTCATGTGGATCACATGTAGAGGTCGAATGCTTGTGCGGCTCTAAAGATAAAAATGGATTCAACCACGGAGTTCTTGACCCACACAAAGATAAGAGATTTGATCTCTTGGTGACCTAGATGTGATCTAGGGTTAGATCTAGAATTATTGTAGATCTAGGTATTGATATGATTAATACCACTTATAATTAATTTAATTTTAGATTTATATTTGCATCATAACATATTATAGATCCTTGATGTAGGATTTTGTAATTTGATTATATGCATGTTGTAGATTAAATAGTTTAATCTATGTCTTCCGCTGCTCTATATTTCAAAAAGTTTTGAAATCTATGCATGAAACCCTGCATATTTTCCAACAGTAGTATCAGAGCATCTAGATTCATTTATAACATGATCATATTTATATTATATTAAATCTAAAAATTAATATTAATTAAAGATCGTACATACTGCCATAAGGTTGTCCTGTTCTAAGGTTAGCCCCTTATAATGAAAAGATTGTCCTAATATGTGCTTATCTGAATCTGAATTATGAATAATTTAGATTAGATCTAAGAAAATTTATGATTTAATTTTTTAATTTAAATTTAAAATTAAATAGATATTTGATCTATTTTAGATTATTTAGATTAGATCTAAATAATATCAGGATTGCACATACTGCCATAAGGTTGTCGTGCTGTAAGGTTTATCCCTTATAGTAGAAAGATTATCCTAGTATGTGCTAATCCAAGAAATCTAAATCATAAATATGTTAGATGAGATCTAAAATAATTTATAATTTATTTTTAAATTTTAAATCAATTTTAAATGGTTTATGATCTGATCCATATGATGTGTTTTATATTTAGAGTTAGATCTTCTTATTGCATATGTTGATATGTAATTATTATTTTATATTTAGAATGTATACATATGACATATTTATTTTATAAAATTTAAATTGAGAACTTACTTTCTGCAAAATCTTAAATTTGAAATCCTAGGATATGATCTAAACAATGAAATAAATAAAATCTAAAACCATGTATTGAATATGATTCAATATAAATTATTTATAATTTAAAAATATTTTAAATAATAAAATCAAAAACTAGTTATGAGGTTCCATGAACTCAAACATTGAACTTAATTGAGAATTAAGTGATTATTTAGGATCTAGATTTATGATTTGAAGATCCTAAGATAATTTCATAAAACTTAGGTTAAAGGTTAAATGGGTTAGTTTTGATCAGGTCATTAACTTGGTTAGACCTAGGGTTAGATTAAATATGAACTTGGTTAAAAAATTAATCAAACCTAGTTAATAGTTAATTAGGATTAGGTCATTTCTTTTCTATAGATCAATTCAATAGTTGTAGTTGATCAAAGTGTATATATCTAACAAATGAACTTGATCATGGCTCAGTGGTCGAGCCTAAGTCTTTAGGCAGATCAAATCAAAATTGACAAACCAATTGATGTCTAAGGTAAGTCTAGCTTTCCAGATCGGTGGTTTTTAATTAGCAGCCTATTACTTAATTATTTTTGATGGTGTCTAAAGCAAGTCTTGGCAGACCCTCCCACTGATCTCACTTACCTGACCAATGTGGTTAATCAAATTTAGATTTGGTCACTTATTGATTCGAGCTAACCCATGTCACATAGAAAACTAGTGAGACTGATTTCATTTAGTGAGACTGATATAGGTGTCCATGGATCAAAATTGATCCTAATCCTCATCAGTGACTTGTGAAGTTAGTGGGAGGACCTGACTTGGTGAAGTCAATAGGAGCAAATTGGTTCATGTCTTTTCTATCCTTAAATTATAAATAATTTAAATTTTCTAAAATTATTAGGTTCTTAAAATGATGAAGTTAAAGAGATAACCGAGTCATAGCCTCTCATTAAGGTGTTTAATAATGAGTCCACTAACTCAATAATTCTTGGAGGTCCATAGGCTTGGTGTTTGTTGACTAATAAAATTATCATTCATCATATGATGATTTGGATGGGTCTCTCTAATGGTGGTTAGGTTGACCAACCATAGTTGGACTTAATCATTCGTTAGTTAGATGCACCAAGTATGTTCATGTTAATGGTTGGACCTAACCGAATCCTTATAGTAGAGGCCCTAGCCTACTGATTAGATTTCTAAAGCAAAATTAAATTACTAAAAGTTGTTTAGAGAAATAATTGGTTATGAACCTATCCTCAGATGTACATAGGTTGACCAACCATAGTTAAGCTTGTGTGCAGTCTATGTGGATTCTAGTACCTACTAGAAAATTAAAGTAATTCTCTAAATTAAAGGTAGAGACTATCAATTCGAATAAAATAGTAGAAAAACCTTTAGACTAAAGTTCAAATCTTTAGACTTAATATAATTCATATACTTAGGTCAATGTTCTCTTTTCTCAAATTAAGGTTAAACCCTAATTGCTCCTATCACTATTAGACAGTGATGACTTATGGGATCCAACTTCGATAATTAGTATCGAAAGTTGAATTTGGTTCAGCAGTACGAATGGATTCGTACGGAGGCTTCTAAGCCCAGTCAAAATAATTAATCCAAGGTTAACCTAAATCAGGCATAGTGCTTCTAATATTAGAAGCAAGATCATAGGAAGAAGATTTGTCTTGCTTCCCTTGACCATAACAGGTTGAACAAGAGAAAGAAGCAAAAGTTGCTCATTAAAGATGTTATATGATAACATCTTAAAATTTCTCTGTAAATAATTCTACAACATGGGTATTAGATGTCGGTAGTCTTATGCAATTTGTTGCAAAGACTATAAGTAAGTGGGATATTTGAAAATGATGAGAAATACCTGAACATTGGGGATGGAAGTCTTGTTCCAATCCTAGCTTTAGAAATTATCAAGCTTATTTTCAATAGATGCCATTTTGAGTGATTGTCACTATTGTCCATCATTTATGATAAATGTGATCTCTGATGGCCTTTTGGTCAGAGATGGTTATCATTTATCAATAAAGAGGATTGTTGTGATATTATTATGAATAATATTATAGTAATACATGGATAATAAAAAAATAATATTTAATATTTATACAACGTGTTAAGTGTAATGTACACACCTAAGTTAGATTATGTCATGAATATCTATCTTTGGTATTATAGGCTTAGTCATCCTGACAAGAACAGGATAAATGGGTTAGCTTGAGAGAAAAACCTCGATATCAATGATTGTGAATCATTGATAGCCTATGAATCTTGTCTTCTTGGGAAGATGACAAAGTCATCTTTTACTAAAAAAGATGAAGGAGCCAATAAAGTTCTAAGTCTCATACATAGTGATGTATGTGGACTTATGAACTTAAGTGCCAAAGGAAGATATTAGTATTTCATTATAGATGATCTATCTGGGCATGGATGCGTCTGGCCTGAATCATTTGAAATATTCAAATGATTCAATAATGAAAAAAAAAGAAAAATAAACTAGAAAGGGCATTGGAACTCTTCAATCAGATCGAGGAGGCGAATACTTATTCAGTGAGTTTGTGACATATCTAAAAGAGAATTGGATTCTCTCTCAGTGGATCCTTTTTAGAATACAGTGTATCTAAAAGAAGAAAATTAAACTTTCTTAGACTTGGTTTAATCCATGATAGGGTTCACTTGTTTGCTTGCTTCAGGATTGTGCTCTTGTGGCTACTAATTTTACTCTGAATTTATACTAAGTAAATCTATTGTAAAGACTCCATATTGGATATGGATTGGGCATGGACCTAGACTCTCTCACTTTCAGATTTGGAGTTGATCAGCTTATGTCATATATTTGCACATAGATAAACTTGAAGCCTGGTCCAATAGATGTTTAAGAGGTTATTAATTCTACCATGCTGAAGGACATAAGATGTTCATTAGCAAAAGGGCATTCCTTTTGGAAGGAAGTAACTTAGAGAATGAGCTGATACCTGTGAAGTTGCACTTGAAAAAGTTTGACTGGTAGAAAAGAACTGATGTAATCTAGTAAACCTATAGAACCGAATTTGATCAGATCAAATCTGGAGCCCATTAAATTATCACCTTTAAGAAAATCTGGTAGAGTACCACATTAGCTAGATAGATACTTCAGTTTCTAGGTCCGAGATGGTGATCTTGTTGAGCTTGATGAAAATAATAAGGATTCGATCACCTATAGGGATACCATGCAGTGATTAGACTCTAGGAAGTGGCTTGGAGCCATATGATCCAAATTGAAGTCCATGGAAATCAATAGTGTATGGACACTAGTTGATTCATCTGAAGGGATAAAATTTATTGGATATGAATGAATTTTCAAAAGGATCAAAGTAGTGCAGATGGGAAGGTAAAGACCTTAAAGCCCGTTTGGCTATTACCTCAGAATTAGAACATATGTTTTGAATGTATGCCTTTATTATGAACAAAGATAAATCCTGCATTTGTAATTGGGCAAAATATTTTATAGTGCTATTCCTTGTGCTGTCTGTGAATGAAATTCTCTTAATTAGGAATGACATCCCAACATTGCAAGGAATAAAGATTTAGCTGTCATCTTATTTCTCTATGTACGAGATCAGATATGGTATACTCACTAAGAATAGTGAGCAGATACTGATCCAAGTGAGAACCACTGGAAGATTGTATGGACAATCTTTAAGTATTTGGAAAATACTAAGGTCTAGTGACTCGAATATGAAAATACTGACTTAAAACATGTGGATGTTTTAATTTCAGTCGGAATAAGATGAGAACAAGAAAATATCGGATCATATCCTAATTATAGAAGCAATCTACTGGAAAGATTTCAAGTAGGATACTTTAACCTATTCAGTTAGTGATGTAGAGACATCGTGGCATATGATGCTGCCATGTAAGCTATATAGTTGCTGAGGTTCATTAGCAGGATGGGAGTGGCACCCTCCATAGATGGTCCAGTCCTATCATAGTACTAGAGCCATAGCTTAGGCTAAAGAATCGAAGGACCAGCATATTCTGCATCGCTATCACCTTAGATATTAGATTTGGGTGACATTGACTTTTTAAAGTTTGATGGAAAAGGAGAACTTGACCGACCCATTTGCTAAGACCTCAGAACTAGGAAGTTGTATGAAAGGATATTTGATATCATTCTGATTGGTTTTAGTCCAAGTGAGAGTTGTTGAAAAATATGTCCTAAAAACAATCATCTAAGTAGTAGATGATTGGAATTAGTATATGAATTATCTAATAATAATAGTTATTTGGCTGGTTCATCATAAAAATTTTATCTTTCTAAATTATGATGAAGTCCTTAGAACCACAATCAATCGATAAAGAGGATTTATCGAATGGTTCTTAAATTATTCACGACCAAATGATAAGTTATTAACAAGAACGATAACTTATCGAGTATAGGTCACTGTATGTCATATGCGTTGATTGTCCTCATAACCAAGTGATGTGAAGACACTGGTATGGCATCCAGGTGAGATATAAGAGTATATCTGCACTGAACGTGACCAATGTAGCACTCTACCATCAAGAGTAGCTAGCTAAGGCTAATGGATATAAGTGTTCCTCCGATCTGAGATCACCATGACGACTTGCAAGTAACTCACTGTACTTTGATATCGGACTGCCTGTATTTTTAATAAGGTTCGAAAGATTTCTTGGTATAGTCAAGTACTTGTAAAGTCGGTGTGTAAGTCAAGATAGGATTGACCACTCCTGAATAACTTCAAGAAGAGAATGACTCGCTATGTTTTAATTTAGCAAAACCTAGGCCTGGATAATCCTCGTGAGATATCACGGGATATGCAAAATTTTGAGACATAATAAAGATGACTTGTATGAGTATTTGATAGCATACTCGAAGTCGTCTTGAGCATTATTGATTATAGAGATGAATTATATGGTAACCATGGGTCAGGGTTCTAAGAATGTTGCTTTGCATACATTTGACCTATCCGGATGTCGGAAACCATTGCTAGATGGTAAATTCGGTTGGTACAGAAATTGGTTCTTATGCTATCGGCTTAGGTTCAAACCTATGGGGTCACACACATTAGAGCTTGTAATCTGATCAGATGATTAATCGATGATTGAAAATCATTTCGAGGTCAAACATTCAATGCGATTGATGTTTGACCTAGTGCAAGTGTTGCAGGAGGATTGATTAGCAATTGGATTGCTAATTGGCTCAATTTGATTGAATAATCAAATTGAGATTAAGTCTAATTAAATTAAATTTAATTAGAATTGATTTAGATTTAATTATATTAAGTCTAGTTGGTTTATTGGATAAGCTAATTGCAAGAAAAGAATAATTCCTTGTTTGACTAGGACTTGGATGCACCTAATTGATTTAGCATTTAAATTAGATTTAAATCTTAGTTTAATCTGATTTAATTGGAATCCTAGTTGGACTAAGATCATCCTTAATTGAGTTATATTTAATCTAGTTTAAATAATATTTAAATTAGATTTAAAATAATTTTGACCTAGTCAAACAAGAGGAGTCCTAATTGGACTGGAACTCTCTCTCTTTCTCTTACACCTAAGACCTCACGCCCATCTTAATTAATTTCTAATTTTTCTACATGTATTCCCATGCCCAAGAAGGCCTTCCATGCCCCATAATTCATATTTTTGGAAATTTATTTTGACTTGGTCAAAACTAGAAGGAAGTTGGAAATTGTTTCCTACATGGAAGAGTCTTCTTTGACCCAAACTCCTCTCTCCCTTGTGCGCCAACTCTACCCATGCCCCTCTATCTTATTTGGCCCTTTTTCCCTTGATTTTGTATATGAGAGTCTATGGTTACATGAGAAAATAAGTGAGAGGGGCATCCAAGAGTTGGACGCCCCATAGAATTTCCCCCTTTGACTAGGTTTTTACCTACTCTTGCAGTAAAAAAGGGGCACCTCCTTTGAGATGGTTAGAGAATGTGATAAATCCTAGAAAAATTAGAGGAGAAGGAGGAGAAGGCATGGAGGATTTGTGGTGCCAAGATTCTTGGAGAATAGCCCTCAATTAAGACATCAAAGATTGATGTTTTGAAGAGACAAGGTAAGAGAAGATTGTCTTCTCTTATATTTTTCTTTTATATTTCTCTTTTTCTATTTTATTTATAATTTTTATATGACAAAAATCTAATAGAGAGAGAGGATTTGGGTGTGGGGATGAGTGCTCCAAGTTATTGGGGCATGATGTTATTTTTTGGACATGATCTGATCATGTCCTGATGAGAGAAGGAGAAGAGAAGAAATGTCTTTTCTTAGGATTTCTTGGAGAACCCTTATTCTCTAATTTTTATAAGAATTTTTATATGAATAAAATAAAAAATCTTAGATCTAAAAACTTAGAAAAAATTCTAGAGGAGAAGGTCTCCTCTTGTCCTAGCATAGAGATATTTTCAGGACATCAACCGTTGATGTCCTGATGGAGAAGATCTATCTTCTCTTAGGATTTATTTTTTCTTGATTTTATTTTTTGATTTATGGAAGATCCAAGGGTTGGATTCCTTCCTTATTTCTTCTCATGTTCTTCATCTCTTGGAGTGTCCAAGAGATCCAAAAAATATGTATTTGATTAACCATTATGAGGGATTCACCAGAAGCTAGCACTTTGAGCGGATCTTCGTTCGACGAACCTTTGATCTATGTTGTAGATTCATGTGGATCACCTATAGAGGTCAGACACTTGTGCAGCTCCAAAGGCAACAATGAATTCAATTGTGGAGTTCTCGACCCACACAAATGTAAGAGATCTGATCTCTTGGAGATCTAGATGCGATCTAGGATTAGATCTAAAATTATTCTAGATCTAGATATTGATATGATCAATACCACTTATGATTAATTTAATTTTAGATTTATATTTGCATTACAACATGTTATAGATCCTTGATGTAGGGTTTTGTAATTTGATTACATGCATGTTGTAGATTAAATAGTTTAATCTATATTTTCTGCTGCTCTATATTTTGAAAAAAATTTGAAATCTATGCATGAAATCCTGCATGTTTTCCAACACGCTTCTATTCCGAAAGTAAGGCAAATAGAATTTCTCCAATTCGCAATCTTTGCATAGTTCGATATGCCCAGAGCACATGATAGAGTTCATCTATCCACGTCTCTTTCGCTCTTTGAAGTCTTGCTTTGATATCTTGCAGCAGGATTCTATTTGTTACTTCAGCTTCTCCATTGGCTCATGGATGGACGATTGATGTAAAATAGTGGAAGATATTTAGATCTTCATAGAATTCAGCAAATCTTGCCCTGGTGAACTACCGCCCATTATCTGTTATGAGGGTTCGAGGCAAGCCAAACCTACAAACAATCAACTTTCAGACAAAGTCCTGTACTTTTGCGTCAATGATCTTTGCCAAAGGTTCAGCCTCGATCTACTTTGTAAAATAGTCTATCGCCACCAAGAGAAACTTTCGCTATCTAGATGCCATGAAAAAAGGTCTAAGTATGTCCATCCCCCACTGGGCGAACGGCCATGGGGTGCTCAGGGATGTGAGTTCGGAAGTCAGCTGCCTTTGAATTGAAGGAAAAAAATTATTTTCCATGTCAGGTTCATTCAGATTTGATTGAATCAGGAGGGATATTTCAAAAATTTTTTTCTTAAAGATCCTAATCAGATCTAAGATTTCTCAGATCTAATCTTATTAATCTGATAATAAAAATTAAATAAAGATAAAAATTAAATCTAATTTAATTATATCTTTATTTTAGGTAATCCAATTATCCTATAATGATCCTGATGTTTGCCTAAGATTTTGGATGTAGCCACATAAGTGCCTGGCCTCTATCGGTATCCACTTGGACAGAATTTAAAGATCTTCTCCTTCTTAATCAATTCTCCAAATATTAGATCTAGATCTGATCTTGAAGGTCTTCAAAATAGCTTTTGAAGAATAGCCATTATCTCTTACAGTAGTGCTATCTTCTTCCTTTTCTGGTGCTTTTCACTTACTTGGATCGCACCTTCTTCATGCCCAAAGTCCCTTAGGCATGGAGAGGGGAGAGAGGATCAAAGGATGGCATGAAGAAGGAGGAAGAGGGGCTATGTGTCCTGGGCTAAAGGCAGAATCCTTGAATTCTAGGCCCAGATAGGATTTATATAGATCCTGCTGCGCCATGCAGTGCTACATCATCCTGGCCAATCACGACCCTTTATGTAATTTGATCTAAATTTGAGTGATGGGAAGACATCATCTGATCCAATTAGATTAGAGTCCCTCAAAACTCTCCTTAGGTGGCACTAAGACTGGGTCAAATAAGTCTTCTTAATGCCACCTAATTTAATTTCTTGAAGCAATTAGAGTCCCATCTATATGGGACTCCATCTTCTATCCTCATGGGGCACACGCCTCCCTAGGCATGCATTCCTTTTCTATCTGCTTTTTAGTAGTAGGACAAGTCTCTAGGTTCTCTCCTATGGGTGCATGACACATGGGCAGATGTCTAAGTGTCTAGGGTCAATATTTGACCAATGTTCGAAGATAAGATTTAGCAGGTGATGAAAAATGGCAAGTGTTGTCTCAAATTTATCTCATAAATTAAGACAATCCTTTTCTGACCTAGACAAGCTCCAGTCAGACTAAGTAAAGGTTCCTGAGTGAGTCCAAATATATTTGGCTCAATCAAAACAAGCTTTAATAATTGTTAAAAAAGAACATTAGGCTCAATCGTGTGCTAGCATAATTTTCTTGAACCTAATTAAATCTTATTCAAATCAATTGAACTGGGTCAATCCAATTGATGATATTCAGATCCAAACCCTTATTTTTGTGATCCAGTTAGATTCAATTCCGTATGGTAATGGGATACGTCGTGATCTCTATCATCGACATCATCGAAACACCTTCTGATGGATTAGAACTTTTCTAATTCAGACAACTAGTATGATCGATTATCCAAATCATTCTAATTGCTTCCAAAATCCATCAATGACACCTAACAGCATATGGTGGCAATCCATCAGAACTGAAAGTGAACCTCTCGATGCAGTTACTTGTATGATTTAGTTCCTCTATCTTGAGCCTGACCGAATTTGGGTTAAGGTAATCTCATCAAATCCTAATATCCATCATATGAATTAATCATTTGATTCAAGTCCAATGTGAAAATCCTAATAGAAACTTTTTCTGTTATTTCACTCTACCATGGCCATGGGCTTATGGACTTAATTCTCAGGATCATCATAGGGCTGCTCCTCATCCACCGTGGTAGATAGATTTCATCTTGGTGCAATCCAATTCCTACAATGAACATGCTATAGCCAACATATACCTTAGGATTTCGAATGGCTAGGAGATCGAGTTATGGTGTAGTCAAACTTAACACCCTCAAGGTGAACTATCGATGCACCTTAGGTCAAAAAATCAAATACACTACTGTAGCCTTAAGCCAATCATCGACGAGAAGGTAGACTTCCTCATGACTGCTTGAGATGGTCATGCTTAGTGCCCTCATTCTCTAACGAGTATCTATACTCTCATTCTAGTGTCTCTACACCGTAGACTCAAGACTCATCTATTCAAAAGAAGCGATCGTACACCAACCTTCTGGATCAATCACCATCCTCATGATGATCCTACGGTCGGAAGCATTTTATGAGTTAATAATGAAAATTCATGTATTAAATTTTCAACTCTTGAAAATATAAACTATCATTACCTATTAACTCAAGGAATGTATCACAGACACTTTTAAATACACACTATGATAGAAAATAATCTATTTTATTATTTATAGTTAAAATTATAATTTTATCCTTAGAAGTATATTATAAGTGTCAACCAATCTGGCTTCTAGGGCACACATTTCTAACAAACTCCCACTTGACCTAAAGTCAATTAGCTATAAATCTAAGTGCCATCTTTTCAAGGTGGGCTTCGATCTTCTTCTGGCCCAACGACTTTGTAAGTGGGTCTGTCACATTGTCTGTGGAGTCGACTCTATTAACCTCGACGTAATCTTTCTCAAGATAATCGTGGATGAGGTGGTATTGCTGCTCTATGTGCTTGAATTTTTGGTGAGACCTTGGCTCCTTAGCAAGGGCTATGGCGCCATTATTGTCATAGTACAGAGGAATGGCATCCGATGGCATCACTTCGATCTCTGTGATGAACTTATTATACCAGAATGCCTCCTTCATAGCTTTTGATGCAGTGATGTACTCTGCTTCCATGATGAAATCTGCTATCATTGTTTACTTGAAACTCTTCCAATTGACAGCACCACCATTACACACAAATAAACTTCCAGATGTCGACTTTTGATCATCTATATCGGACATAAAATTTGAGTCTGTATATCCCTGGATTTGGAGTTCTCCACTACCAAAGACCAACATCATATCCTTAGTTCTTCTTAAGTACTTAAGGATACATTTCACAGAAGTCCAGTGTTCTTCACCTGGATTCGACTGATATCTACTCATGACACTCATAGCATGAACTATATCAGGTCATGTACATAACATGGCATACATGAGGCTCTCTATTACTGAAGCATAAAGGATCTTGCTCATGCATTCAATCTCTTTAGGTGTGTTGGAATACATTTTCTTAAAGAGATGAATGCCATGTCTGAAGGGTACTAATCTTCTCTTAGAGTTTTCCATGCTAAACCTCTTAGCACTTCCTCTATGTACATCTTCTGTGAAAGACCTAGCATCCTATTTGGTCTATCTCTATAGATCTTAATTCCTAAAATAAAGGATGCTTCTCCTAGATCTTTCATAGAGAATTCTTTGGATAACCATATTTTAACTATGGTCAACATGAAAATATCATTCCCAATAAGGAGGATATCATCTACGTACAGTACGAGAAAGATAATAGCGCTCCCACTGACCTTTTTGAAAATACATGGTTCCTCCTCATTCTTGATGAAACCAAATAATTTGATCACATCATTAAAATGAGTATTATAGCTCCAAGATGCTTGCTTAAGTCTATATATGGACCTTTGCAATTTGCATACTTTGTGATCAACATCACTGAATGTGAAACCTAGTGGCTGTTCCACATAGATATCTTTCTCAAGGTATCTATTTAAGAATGCCGTTTTTACGTCCATTTGCCAAATTTCATAATCAAAATAGACTACAATAGCAAGCAATATGCGGATGGATTTTAGCATGGCTACTGACGAAAAGGTATCCTGATAGTCAATTCCTTCATGCTGACTATACCCTTTTGCCACTAATCTAGCTTTGAATGTCTCCATATTTTCATCTGCACCAATCTTTCTCTTGTAGATCCATTTACACCCAATAGGTATTATTCCTTCTGATGGATCTACCAAGGTCCAGACTTGGTTTGAGTGCATCGAGTCAATTTCTAACTTTATTGCCTCTAACCATTTCTTAGAGTCGATATTCGATATCATCTCATCATAGATTTTAGGCATATTACTATGAACCCCATTACCTATGAGGAACATTTTCTCTACTTTCTCTGAAATAGTACCTAAGTACCTCTCAGGGGAATGAGAAATTCTTTTTGATTTACGAGGTGGAGGAGGTAGTGATGGTATTGGCTCAACCTAATTTGGTTCCATAGGGTCCTTAGCTCGTTGCTCTTGTGAGATTTTCTCCTTGAGCTTGATCTGCTTTCCAATGCCACCATCTTGAATAAATTATTTTTCAAGAAAGATGGCATGTCGACTCATAATCATATTGTGGTCTTCTAGAATGTAGAAATAATATCCTAATGATTCTTTAAGATATCCTATAAATCGAGCTCTAAAGGATCTATAGTCTAATTTGTCCGCTTGTTATCTTTTGACGTGAGCTGGATAACCCTAAATTCTGAGATGACTCAGACTTAATTTTTTACTATACCATATCTCATATGGTATGGTAGGAACGATTTTAGAGAAAAATTCTATTTAGTAAATATATAGTAGTTAACAGAGTATATCCCCAAAGAAAATCAAGAAGGTTTGTGAAGCTCATCATGGATCGAACCATATCTAATAGGATCTGATTCCTCCATTCTAAAACTCCATTGAGTTGTGGTGTTCCAGGTGGAGTCCATTGAGAGACTATGCCATTTTACTTAAGATAGTCCAAAAATTTTTAACTAAGGTATTCACCTCCTCGATCTGATCGAAGAATCTTAATGGATTTTTCAGTTTACTTTTCAACTTCATGTCTAAATTTCTTAAACTTTTCAAAGGCTTTAGACTTTTATCTCATAAGACATATATATCCATATCGAGATAAATCATTGGTAAAGGTTATGAAGTAGTCAAAGTTATCTCTAACCGGCACATCAAATGGGCCGCACATATCAGTATGTACTAGGACAAGTAGTTTCGTGGCCCTTTCCCCATGTCCTATAAAAGGAAGCATAGTTATTTTCCCATGAAGACATGATTCACAAATTGGATATGACTCGAAAGTCAATAGATCTTCAGCTCGGGCATATCCTTTAGTCTGAGCTAGCATGTTAGCGAAATCCTTGGGGTACTTCTTCTCTAGGAAGAACAATAAGTCATTCTTCTAAAGGTCGTCCTTTAGTGTGGCCATCGTAATAGATTGGTCCAAGTTTTGGACCTCCAGCGCAGCAACATTGAATCAAATGATATAGGCCCAAATGGATTCTCCTTCTTTCTATTTGATATTCATGAGGGAGTCGGAACCTCAGTGGGGGCATCGACTGCTGACAAAATAAGCCGCAAATTGATAGTTCATTTGATCAAAAAAAATGGTACCCGACTTAAGGGCAAATACTAGTTTTTGACTGCTTCCTTCAAAGTGAATGAAAAAGCTTGGCATAGGATGGCATCTGACGTGCCATGGAGTAGCATAATTATCTGGATACTACTACAAAAAAAGACTACGACAGCGGTTTGTAACCACTGCCATAGCCCAAAAAATCACTGTCATAGGCTATAGTAGCGATTTTCTAACCATTGCTACTACGGCCATCATCGTAGCTCTATGACAGCGGTTGTTGCAATGATTGTTAGAACCACTACCATAGATGGTCTATTACAGCGGTTTATAAATCGTTGCAAGAGATCGACCTATCGCAATGGTTATATAACCGCGCTATAAATATCCTATGATAGTGGTTACATAACCACTACCATAGGTAATATAGTAGCGATTTCTTAACCGCTGCCACAGGTCTAGTATAACGATTGGCACTAGACCTATGGTAGCAGTTGGCATGGATATGGCAGTGGTTATAAAACCACTACCATAGATTTTGAATAATTAAAAAAATAAAATTTTTATTTTTCATATATTTTATCTAATAAATATAGATTTATAATATAAAAAAATATAATAAATATAAAAATTATTTTAAAATGCTAAAATTTTATTATTGAATAAAATTTATTATAATATTTTTTTAAAAAAATAAAATATATCAAAAGTCTTCTAAATCTACATTTTCGTCATCGTTGTCATCACTGAAAGTCGGAGCCAGAGCCAGAGCTGGAGCTAGAGCTGGAGTTGGAGTTGGAATATGAGCCAATATATCCTTGAAGTTCATAACTCCAAAATGTATGCTGAGCGTCGACATCATGTCTCTCACAATACCCTCCAAATGACATGCACGCTCCTCAGCCCGATCTACCTGCATTGCAGCATGATTTGCCCATGCCAACGCCTCCTCAAGCTCCTCCCGATTGACGATATCGAAAGTCTATGAGGAGATGCTCGCCTCGAACCAGTAGCTCGTTGGCATGTGTCTGGGCCTGCACTGGATCCTCTCAGAGTGCTCGGCCCTAAGACCTGAGATAGATGGTCATGGGGCCTAGAGGTATTCGGGCCCTCGCTCATGAGCGCATCTAACTAATCCTATAATTATAAATTAAAATAAAATTTTATAAGAAATACTATAATAATAATCATATATACTAATATATTTAATATTTACAAAAATATGCTTGATCGTGGCATTCATCGATCTGCCCGTCTTATCCGTATGGCTGGATCGAAAGATCTCGCTATGGCTGGACATCACTCCATCTCTCATCAGCTATAACAAAGAATAAATTTATCAAAAAGATGATAAAAAAATATAAATTTAATTTATCTAGTAAGAAATAGAATTAATTACCTCTCTATGCACACGATTGGCCATAGACTCGTGGCCTAGAGTGTGCGTATACTCCTAAGCTGCACGATTCTCCCGATTCTGATGGAAGGTAGCCTAACAAGTATTCAAATAAATAATAAATATTTAAAAAATATTTAAATAAAATTTTAAGTATATTAAAAAATTTAAAAGTTAGAAATTTTACCTCGAACTTCTGGCTCCTCCAGTGTCTAACCATCCTCTCTCACTGACTCGAAGGATAGTTCTATATCCAAGGAACAAGCTCCTCCGAAGTGTCTTATCGGTACTCGAGCCATCCTCTGTGGAGCTTGATCTTATAACCTCGGTACAATTTTTCGATCTTTTTCAGTCGGACATCTCCAGCCCTCTCATGATCGGAGAAGTCGTACCTTCTCTACATAAATTTATCAAAAAATAATTATAAAATTATTCTAATCAAACATATATAGTGTAAACATATAAAATGCATAAATATAATTAAGATGTGCATACTTATCCATATCTTTTTCCATACCCAATCTCTGACAGCATCATCCATCAAACGCCAGTCTCTGGGCTCTATGAGAATGATGTTCGACCACCTCACAAGCACTCTAAAAAAGAAATGCATCTTCCATGCGGTCTCCCCTACCGACATCCCCTCCGTATCATACTGCACTATCACTTGATGCTGGCGGTTCCACACGTGTGCCATACATGTGAGACCACAAAATGTCCAGCTGGATGATGCACCTACAATGCAAATATATTATGCAAATATATAAGTATACAATACTATATAAAAAATAAAGTTGTGCTAATATAATAAAAACGTACACTCATATGCCTACGACGGTAGAGGCTCAGCTGTCGGTGGAGTAGATGCCAGCGGTGAAGGTTCCTGAGTAGCCGATGTTGAGGTGGATGGAGTATGCTCCGACTGCTCCTTGGATGCTGAACTGTGCATAACCCGTCGAGAGATAGGGGTGAAAGCTAGATGGTATTTCGGTGCCATCATGACCTATAATGTTAATGAACATTAATCAATATAACATCATGACATATCAAATTCTATTTGCTCAGAAGCCGAGCCAGCTTCGTGCCTATGATAGTCGACTCCGTGCCTGAGACATCCGACTAAGATCCTCTCCCAATCGGCTCGATCATAGCTTGAGTTGGCTCGACTACATATCCAAGCTAGCTTGGCTGTGTGCCAACTCCTCGATCACTCTCTCTCCCCCTATCTCGATCTCTCTCATCGACGACAGTGGCGAGGCCGAACTCCTCGCTTTCAGCTTTTTCATCTCTCGAATTTCCTTTCTCCCTCTCTCGATCTCCCTCGCCAACGAGGCCAAACCCCATCCCTCCCTCTCTCACTCTCTCGATCTCCCTCGTCGGCAAGGCTAGACCCCATCCCTCTCAGTGATGCCGACGAGGTCGGACCCCCTCCCTCCTCTCTCGCTCTCTCGATCTCCCACTCTCCCTCTCTCGATCTCCTCATCGACGAGGCCGAACCCCCTCCCTCCCAATGATGGCGGCGAGGCCGGATCCCTCCCTTCCTCTCTCAAGTACAGATCCATCGGATATTCGGATTCAGATTCAGTATCAGATAATTAAAATTGGGTCCGGATCTGAATATCTAGGTTTTGATCCGAATGCAATCCATTGACAGATCTAGTCCACAGCCACTACATGGCACGGCACGGCCCAAAAACTACGGCATGCAGATAATTATAATATTTATAATAAATATTTATAATATTTATTATAAATATTTTATAAATTATTATAAATATATATGATTAATAAATAATACTATAAAATTAAAAAAAAATTATACCTGTGGCTATAGAGAGCGGGTCGCACCGAAAGCTCCGAGGATCGTCGTACGATGATGCTAGAGGAGGACGACGGCACTAGAGGTAACCTTACGAAACAAAAGCAAGATAGTGAGATAGAGAAGAGAGAAAAAGAGGAAAAAGAGAGAGAGAGCAGGGGCGGAGGATGGGGGCTAGGGATGGGGGCACAGTGACGAGGAGGTCGAAGGAGGCTTCGCACTCGATTGGGGGAGGGTCAAAATGGTGGTGGTGGTGGAGGGTTGGGTTTCGTGGGGGCCGAAGGAGGGTCGGAT
>QRFJ01001396.1:74039-119360 GCA_006176705.1 Cocos nucifera | reverse complement strand
CCTGACCCCCCATCCCCAGCTGCCCCTCCCCACCACCTGCCACCCCCACCGGCCCCCCCACCCCTCTATTCGACCCTCCTCGGCCCCTAGCAAAACCCCCTCCGGCGAACCCCCATCGACCCTCCTCAGCCCCCACGAAACCCCCTCCAACGAACCCCCTCACCCTTTCTCGCTCCTGTGAAACCCCATCCCCGCCCTCCTCGACCCTCCCTCGATTCCTAGTGAACCTTCCTTTCGGTGAACCCCTTTGAGCACGCATGGGAGGAAAAAAAATTTGAGGATTTTTAATCTAACCTATGGCAGCGGTTATTGAACAGCTGTCATAGATCTACGACAGTGGTTATCCAGAACCGCTGCCATAGATCTGATCTATAGCAGCAATTTTTGATAACCACTGTCATAGATGAAAAATAATTTTTTTCTTATTTTTTTAAATATTATATAATTTTAAAATTTAATATTCATCTTCATCATTCATTATCTAAATAATTATCATTAGAGTGTCGTCGTAAAAGATCACCTCGATCCGATGGCCCTAGCTTCATCGATCAAAAAATTTGATTTCGACGATCATGAATGATGATGGATGATCTGATAGATGGAGACCTTCGATGGATCCAAAAATCTACAACAATGATCTCGATGATATTTATAGCATACTATTAAAGTTTTACTTCAATCAGATATCGTTATCATGGTCAATTTAGTATGGAATGATTTCGACTGTTAAATTAGAAATAAGCGATCATAGGGTTAAACGACGTCCGATTATGAGATAATTTTTTAGTTAAATAATCTTTATTATAATTTTAAATATTTTATATGATGATGATAGTAATATTTAAATCATTTTCGTATAAATTATTTATATTAAGCAGATATTGCAAAAGTACGAGAATAACAACCACTATAGTTTCAGAATGGTTATCAGAAGACGTATAGTTTTAGATCATTCTTAATATCACAAGTTAAATTTTATAATCACCACTATAAAAAATAATTAAAGTAGTAGCCAAGATCATTTATAAAAAAATTTATCTTATAATCGGACACCATTTGGTCCTTTGATCAATCATTTATTATTTAACAGTCGAAACTAACCTATACTAAATTGACCAAGATAATGATATTCGATTGAAGTAAAACCTTGATAGTACACTACAAACATCATCAAGATTATCATTGCAGATTTTTGAATTCATCGGAGGTCTCCATCTATCAAATCATCGCATTATCGTTTGTGATCGTCTAAATCAATTTTTTTTGATCGATGAAGCTAGGGTCATCGGATCAAGGCGATCTTTTACGACGATACTCTAATGATAATTATTTAGATAATGAATGATGAAGATGGATATTAAATTTTAAAATTATATAATATTTAAAGAAAAAAATATGATAGTGGTTATATTTAACCGCTGCCATAAATCAGATTATAGCAATGGTTCTTACTAACTACTGCTATAGGTCCAACTTATGGCAGTGGTTATAATGAACCATTGCTATAGGTTGACCTACGATAGCAATTTTTTTATAATCACTGCTATAGGTCCGACCTACGGTAATGATTTTCGTTAACCGTTGCTATATGTCGGACCTATAGCAGTGATTAACAAAAATTGCTATCATAGGAGCTATGGCAGTAGTTTCAAAAACCACTGCCATAGACCATTTTTGTAGTAGTGGAAAGACCTCCAGATGGTCAACCAGATCAGAGATCCCATCATAGCTCTCGAACTGAGAAAGTTTGAAGTTTGGTGGGATAGATTCCAGCACAATCTTTTGAAAGAAAGGAGGATCAGTGCAAATGTCGTCATCGTGGGAGGGGGAAGCATGGCAGAGTTTCTCCATCCATCAGTTCATCTCCTATAGTTTTTGATCTAGGAGATCCTCTCGATCGCAGATCTTCAAGATCTTCTAATTGAATGGGGGTAAAGTCTCCCTAGGGATAGAGTCATGATCAGAGCAGGAGCTCTCAGCCCTCTACTTCCCCTTTCTGAAAGTCATCGATCGGCTAGCCCAAGTCGGCCATCCCCAATCTGGATCCTGGGGTTCCAAAGTAGCTTGCTCCGACCAAATTGATGCTGGAGGCTACTGCTGCTGCATGGCCTGCATCGCTTTCGTGAGGTCATGAACTTGTTGGACTAGCAGGTTGAACTGTTCCGCATCCATCATTGCTGTAGGTGGAGCTTGAGTTGCCGGAATGAAACAGGAGTGGGCAGATCTAGATGGAATCTGATCGTGGAGGTCGTTGACCGTCGGGTTGAAGCTTTCCCAGGGGGCATCCTTTCTGAAAAGAAGAACTTTGGAGGAGAAGAAGAGATACCTCTATTGAGCACTCCTTTAAGAATAAGAAAACCTCAAAAGATAGAGGAGGCCCTTCCTCTAGCATCAATCCTGTTGGTGCAGAGTTTCGCTAGACATCGGAGTTTGCTGGAGTCGAAGAAGATGAGGTCGTCGCTGAGGACCTACAAGATAAGTCCTAACTGGAGTCGGAGATGGTGGCTCTGGTAGGACCCTCCGATAGTCAAGTTAGCTCTTCTGACCAACAGAACTCAAAAAAGAAAAATAATAGAGCTATGAGAAGGAAAAGAGAGCTCTTTCCTGAAATATATTTAGAGGGTTCCTTTTATAAGTGGAGCCTGTAACAAGCTGAGAGCGACAGCCATAACCGTCTGGTAGTGAGCTTCTCGGAGCCATATAGAGTTTGTTATGAAAAGTGGTATCCGTTGTTGTGACATGCTCGTCTGTTGGGGACTTGATAGCTGAAGTTCGGATGGAGCAGCTACAGGCGATGAAGGGCTCTTAGATGTTGTTGTTTTGGAGGAGCTCGAAAGTTCTCAAAATTGGCCATGCATTGGCTTTTATTCGCTATATTGTAGGTGTACGTCGTGGTCCTTTCGGATGGCTGGAAGGAGTTTGGTCGGAAGAGAAGTCCGATTGGACCAAGTATTGATTGGTGGTCGCAATAAGCGAGCACAACCGAAACACTCCGGCGTCTCTACTATTTCTTTGAAGTTTGGCCACTCTCGGGGTTACTTATCGATGAACAATGATAAAGTACTGAAGTTCGTCAGGGGGGCAGTTTGGAAGAAGTTCGACTGCTGGAGAAGTTTTGCTGAAGGAGAGATCCAGGAGGAGTTCGACTAGTGAGGAAGTTCTATTGAAGTAGAAATTCGGAAGGAGTTCGACTAAGATTCTGCCAAAAGGGACTGGAGAAAGCTCGTCCGAACGAAGCTGCGCAGGTTGCTGGAAGGAGTTCGGCCTAACAGGATGTGTAGGAGCCAAATACCTAGCCGGCCCCCTTGGGGTAGAAGCTTTAACTGTTCAAGTTCGTCTGAAGAAAGAATCCGCAATGCCTCGTTGAATCCAAAATTGGCCTTCTCAGCCAATTGGATCATTTGACTACAGTATTGAAGGTCAGCCATCTCAGAATGAGTTAGAGTTCGAATACTTCTGTGGGTAAAGGTTTAGCGTTATAGCTGCGATCGGATGGAACTGATCAGAAGTTGGAATCTTGGCCAAACTTCGGCAGGCATGGATTTATCCTCAATAATCCTAATACACATCACAGTATACCCTTGGTTTGTCTTTACCTATAGCGATCGGTGATAGTATACTGATTTGTGTACCTTTCTTTATAGAAGATAACTTCTAATACAATTATCAGCAATGCTTATCTCCCACTCCATGAAAACATTTGGACCTGTTTGGATAATCTAGCAGAATTTGGGCTGAATTTTTTGCTAGTTTCATGGACTGAGAAGTCCATTCGAGCATGGCCTATATCAACCCAACACCCCCCAGCATGAATCCCACAGGAAGAAAAAAAGGCCTCCATAGGTCTTGTTTTCATCTTATAGATTAACAACCCCACAAGTTGGGATTTACGCTTGGGTTTCGATGCGTCTTTACAAGATGCTGAACTAAATAGGCCAACAAGCCCGAATCCTATAGGATATTCTTATAGGAATAACCAAACAAGCACCTAGACATAAAAATTTCTTGAAAAAGATAAATGCTTAAAAAGTGCTGACAAGAAATGAGTTGCATATCATGTTTTCTTAAGCTCAACGGTATTCCCATCCAAAATTAGATCTACATGACCCACAAGATTCTACCTACTCCACAGCCATAATGTTAGATCATTCATTGTGATGTTCATCTTTAGCTTCTCATGAATCATGATTGCTATGCAAAAGGCATATATCCTCAAACCCCACATCACTAGATTTTTTTTTGGTAGCAAGTCCCAACAATCTCTCTCCCTCTCAACATGCCCCCAAATGGCACCCAAGAATCCCTAAAGAATATATGAAATATGCCCAACCAAGTAGCATTTGAAAATCTAATGCTTCTACCTTGCCTGACTTGAAACAAACTCTCACACTGAACTCTAGGCTATCTTTTAAACCTCTCTCTAAACTATCTGACGTTGGGAATTAAAACCTCAACTCAATCAGCATCAGCTATTCTCTTCATAAAAACCTGATCTCGATAGTCCATCACCACAAAGCACCCTCATTATTACCTAGCACCAGAGAGTCACTAGTATTGACCTATTATCCAGCTCCTAGATACAAAGCTTTGAAACTCTGAACAGATACGTGTTCTACATTTTCACCTATAAATTTTGTAAAGCAAATGTCTGCACCTTATGGGATCCAATGTACTCCAAATAACCAACAGCTAACCAAAATTCTAGGAATGAAACTCAAAATGACAGGAAGACCATAGCAATATTTAGTTGACTGAAAAAGAAAAAAATACGGAGGCTGGACTAATTGCATTCATATGCAAGTTTGAATGAGTGATTCTCCACAAATGCAGATTTAATTGATACTTCACAACCGACGTGAAGGGCCCAATTCATTGAAATGCTTTTGTTTGTTCTCAAACACCAATATCATGGAAGTGGTCCCAGCTTATTCAAAAGCCATACTACTACATGCGGTGAGGAAGACAACAAGAGAGAAAGGATATTCTCTTTCTATGTAAAGAATACAAAAAACAAAAGAAAAGTCTTCCTAGTGGCAAACAACGGAAAGATGTTGATGATGATGAGTTCAATAAAGAATAAATAAAACAATATACCAGATGCTTGAATTTCAGCTCCAACTTTCTTTGGTTGGTTCACTGCCAAGTCCTTAGCTAGTGGATGAAGAAAATCAAATAGAAAAGAAACAGCGAGACTTGATCTGTAGAGGGGATGTGGCTATAATAGTTTCTCTAAGCAATCTAATTGCTTCAAGTAGAATAGATGCAGTAACAGGTTTACCCACTAAAAAATTTTCAACTTTTCTTGCTCTGATAGCATGTTGACTCCCATAAGCACCAAAAGCCAACCGTAGGTTATCTATGACAAGATCACCTGATATTTTATCAAAGGAAATCTGAGCTAAAAACGCAGAATTGAGATACGCCACAGCATTTCCAAGAGGGCGAGGAGCTGCTCTAAATGTTTCAAATAGCAATTGGGATTCTTTTGTAGCTTTAGAATCAACAGATTCCTTAATCTCAGAAGATGCATTGCTAGTGTAATTCCAACAAGGAATATATACGCTCAACAGTAGAGTTTTGTAGTCGCCCGGAGGTCTCTTAAAGAACTCCTCCAGTGTAAGAACTAGTCTTTCTGAAGCCATCTGGATACAAACTGTTGAACCAGCAGCAAGAAGTATCGTAGCAACGTCCGAGGGCAATTTACTCCTCTGTGCCATGATCAGATTTCCACCCAAGCCTGCTGTATTTCGAACAAACTGTGAAGCCACCTTATGCATATGATCAGAAATTTTAGCAAAAACCGATTTTTGTGATGAAAACAACAGGTGTTCACAGTCTTCTTTCAACACTTCCATAGCCCTAGAAATTGTTATGTCTGCTCCAATTTCAATGCCTTTGTTGTTCCTTCTGATTACCGAGAGCTCTGGGATCCCTCTCAGATCAATATATTTGTCATACAATTCTAGTTCCTTGTAAACACCAGAACCAGTATTGCCAACAACCATCTTAACACGGCATGCACTAAACGTATCAGAATTCAGTAGTTTATAAAGCCCATCAACACTATAAGGGCAATACCAACAACCCTCTGCCAAGCTTGTACAATCAGAATTATTCAAGGCATCCAGCAAGGATTTAACTTCAGATTTTAAGTATTCTGGAAAAGTGCAGACAGCATTACGGCTGTGATATGGTAACCGGGCAACAAGTGCATCTTTCTCCCCTTTCTTCCAAAAAGAATTGAGGCCCAAATCTTCCAAATCAACATCAGCTGCGAAGCTCTTGCAAGCATCTAAGATGGGTCGATAACCAGTACATCGGCAAAGATTGCCTGCAATAGCCTTCTCTGCTTCAGATGCTGTGAGCTTTGAGAACCCATCTGGGGGTCCAGGCCTATTGGATTTACCTGCATGGACTAGGGCAGAGAAGAGAGACATGCACATGCCAGGTGTGCAAAAGCCACATTGAGAGGCATGAAACCCAGAGAACCTCTGGTGGATTGAATGAAAGCCATCATTGCGGTTTCCAAGCCCCTCGGTGGTTGTAACTGAGCAGAAATATATGCTGCAAAGAAGTGTGAGGCATGAGCTCACTGCAAATTCTTCCTCTCGATCATGTATTGGTTCATAAGTTGACAGAAGAATGACACAAGCTCCACAGCCACCTACAGCAAGTGGTAGAAGAATGAGCAAACTGATCCAATCATCATCAGAAAAATCCTATGTTTTCTTTTTAAATATCAGCATATATGCACAATTGCTTAAGAAAAATCCAACTACAGCAACATTTCAGAAATCTTATAGCTTGCAAAATCATGAATTTTAATTTTTTACTCCAAATGTCATATATCTGTTCTTCAAATAAAACGAGGAGTCCATGAATTTGTACCCAAAACAGAATTCTTTCAGAAACTTATATTACTTTTAAAGGAGGCAACTGAAAATTTTAACTACATATGACATAAATGATGAAAATCCAGATAACAATCCAAAAAAAAAAACCAAAAAATTCAACAAGCACCAAACCAACATTCAGAACGGTATCAAAGCAGCCCACTTGGCAAATTTATGCTCCAGGCAAAGTGACCACTACTGTTAACCTATTACCAAAACCACAACAAATCTTGTATTTTTGTAGTGGTCACCTAAAGCATGACCAAACGTCCATCCATGAAAAGCATCATATCTTGAAGCTCAGAGCAATGGTATACAAAGAAAGAAAGAAATATTTGTTGAAAATTATGTTCTAAATCTAATAGTCTAGCTTGTAGATGATTGAGATCATTTTTGTATATGTATATGAATCATTCATTAAATAAAAATTATTTAGCATATTTTATTATAAGATTATACATCTTCTTAATCGAACTTCATTGTTATGATAAAAGTTCTTAGAATTACATCTAAAGTGATAAAGAAGGATTTACCGTATGGTTCTTAAACTTGTTCGTGATTAAATGATATATTATTAAGAAAGATGATAATTGTATCAAGTATATATTGTTGTGTACTATATGAGTTGATTATCCTCTTAACCAAGGAGTGTGTTGATAGTGGTATAGCATACATACGGGATATGATATGCATTGAACATTACCATTTCAGAGCATTCTGTTGTCGAGAATGTTATTTAAAGAAATATGGGTATAAGTATCCTTTCGACCTAAGATATGTTAGATGTGTGCCCTAGAAGCTAGATTGATCAACACTTGTAAAAAACTTTCTAAGAGCATTTTCATAATTTTAATTTAAAATTAATAAATAGATTAATTATTCTATCATATTATATATTAAAGTGTCTGTGATACATCCTTTGAGTTAACGGGCATCATAACACATATTCTCAATAGTTGAAAATTTAAGACATGTGTTATCATAATTAACACATAAACTGCTCTGGATCGTAGGATCATCATGAGGATGGTGATCGATCCAGAAAATCGGGGTATGATCACTTTTTTAGGATAGATGAGTCTTGAATCTATGGTGTGGAGACATCGGAGTGAGAGTATAGGTATTTGTTGAGAACAAGGGTACTGAACGTGACCACCTCGAGCAGTCATAAGAAAGTTTACCTTCTTACCGATGACTAGCTTGATGCTACAGCGTGTGTCTGGTTCTTTGATCTAAGGTGCATCAGCAATTCACCTTGAGGGTATTTGACTACACCATAACTCGATTTCCTAGCCATTCAGAATCTTGAGATGTATGTTGGCTATAGCATGTTCATTATAGGAATTGGATCGCACTAAAATGAAATCTATCAACCTCGATAGAGGATGAGTGGTCCTATGATGATCATGAGATTGAGTCCTAAAACCCATAGCTATGATAGTGTAAAATAATAGAAAGAAGTTTCTATTAGAATTTCACATCGGATTTGAATTGAATGATTCATTCATATGATGGGTGTTAGCTTTGACGAGTTCATCTTAACCCTTATCCCATCGGAGCTCATGATAGAAGAACCCAATCACACAGGTAGCTGCACCAAAAGGTTTGTTATTTGGTTCTGATGGATTGCTACTATATACTGCTAGATGTCACTGATGAATTTTGAAATCAATTAGAATTATCTTGATGATCGATGATTCTAATTGGATGAATCAAAAAAATTCTGATCCATCAAAAGATATTTCGATGATATTGACATATTTTATTACCATACAGAACTAAACCTAACTAGATCACACAAATAAGTATTTGGATCTGGACATCATCAATTGGGCTAATCCAGTTTGATTAATTTAGATTAGATCCAATTAGATTCAAAAAAATCATGCTAACACATGATTAAGCCTAACATTCTCCTTCTGTAGTCATTTTGGCTCATCTCGATTGAGTCAAATTAGATTTGGCTAATTCGGAAATCCTATCCTAATCTAACTGAAGCTTGTCTAGGTCAGAAAAATATTATCCCAACTTGATCTAGGCTTATCCTAATCCACTGAATGGGAGTAGGATAAGACCTACTAATTTTTGAAAATTTAGACAAGGCTTGTTGGTGCAGAATCTGGTTGACGCCAAATCAAGTTGGAGTGGAGGAGGACGAGATCGCTGTTGGTGATCTGTAAAATAAAGTTCCATCCGGAGTCGGTAGTGGTGGCTCCAGTAGGACCCTCTGATGATCAAGTCAGCTCTTCTAGCCAATAGAAATGGAGTGCTCAGGAAAGAGTTCGGCAGAATTACGAAAAGAAGAAGAGAGCTTAGAGAAAATATATCCGGAGGGTTCCTTTTTATAGATGGAGCTTGATTGATAGTAACGGCTATATCATTCGATAGTGGGCTGCTTGGGGCCGCATGAAATTTGGTATGGAGAGGAAGGTGTTAGATATGTGTGTCCTAGAAGCCAGAATTGACTGACACCTATAATACACTTTTAGGGGCAAAATTATAATTTTGACTATAAATAATAAAATGGATTATTTTCTATCACAAATGTGTATTTAGTGTCTGTGATACATCCCTTGAGTTAATGGTAATGATAATTCTTATTTTCAAGAGTTGAAAATTTAAGACAATAATTTTTATTATTAACTCATAAAATGCTCCTAACCATAGGATCAGCATGAGGATGATGATTGATCCAGAAGGTTGGTATACAATCACTTCACCAGATAAGTTTTGAGTCTATAGTGTAGAGACACCGGAGCGAGAGTATAAGTACTCGTTAGAGAACGAGGGCACTGAGCATGACCATCTGGAGCAGTCATAAGAAAGTCTACCTTCTCATCGATGATTGACTCGAAGCTACAGTGGTGTATCTGGTTCTTTGATCCGAGGTACATCAGCAGTTCACCTTGATGGTGTTATAATTTGACTACACCATGACTTGGTCTCCTAGCCATTCAGAACTCTGAGGTGTATGTTGGCTATAACATGTTCATTATAGAAATTTGATTGCACCAAGAAAAAATCTATCTACCTCGGTAGAAAAGGAGCAGCCCTATGATGATCATGAGAATCAAGTCCATAAGCCCATGGCCATGGTAGAGAGTGAAATAGTAGAAAGAGTTTTTATTAAGGTTTTCACATCAAACTTGAATCGAATGGTTAAATAATATGATAGAAATTATGGTTTGACGAGTTCACCTTAACCCTAATATAATCGAAGCTCAAGATAGGAGAGCTTAATCACATAGGTAGCTGCACGGAGAGGTTCATTTTTAGTTTTGATAGGTTACCACCATATACCGCTAGGTATCACTAGTGGATTTTAGGAGGAATTAGAATGATTTAGATGATCAATCATTCTAGTTGTCTGAATTAGAAGAGTTCTGATCCATCAAAAGAAGTTTCGATGATGTCGATGATGGAGATCACAACATATTCCATTACCATATAGAACTGAACCTAACTGGATCACACAAACAAGAGTTTGGATCTGGATATTATCAATTGGATTAACCCAGTTCAACTGATTTGAATTAGATACAATTAGGTTCAAGGAAATCGTAGTAGCACACGATTGAACCTAACATTCTTCTTTTACTATCATTAAAAATTATCTTGACTGAGCCAAATATATTTGTACTCATTCAGGTACCTCTACTTGGTCTGATTGGAGCTTATTTAGATCAAAAAAGGGTTGTCTTAATTTATGAGATAAATTTGAGATAACACCTATCATTTTTCATCACCTGCTAATTCTTGTCCTTTGACTTTGATCAAACATTGACCTTTGATCCTTGGACATCTGCCCATGTGTCATGCACTTATTGAAAAGTAGATAGGGGCTTGTCCCCTTACTGGAATTTGGAAAGGAGGGGGCACATGCCTAGGATGGCATGCGCCCATGGATAGGGATGCCTGGAGTTCGATGCGGATGGGACTCCAGGTTGCTTCTTGGATTCAACTTAGATGACCCCTAGCCATAGATTTTGACCAATCTTAGGCGCCATCTAAGGATGAATTTATGGGACCCTCATCTGATTGGATTAGATGATGTCATCCCACCAATCAGATTTAGATCTGATTATACGAAGCAACGTGATTGGTCGGGATGATGTGGCACTGCATGGCACAGCAAGATCTATAAATAAACCCTATTTGCGCCCCACTTTAATATAGTTTCTCTTAGCCCATGCCCCAAGGCTGTCCCTCTCCCTCCTCCATGCCATATTTTGATCCTCTCTCTCCTCTCATGCCCAAGAGAAGTTGGACTTTAGTTTGATGCGATCCAGGCAAGAAAAGGCTGACGAGAAAGGAAGAAGGCAGCACTGCTGCAGAGATGACTGCTGATTTTCAGAAGGAGTTTTGAAGATCCTCCAAATCAGATCTAGATCTGATTTTTAGAGAGATAATAAAAAAGAAAAAAATCTCTAGATCCAGTCCAAGTGGATACTGGTAGAGGCCAGGCACTTGCATGGCTAGATCCAGAACCTTAGGCAATCAACAGGATCATCAAAGGATAATCGGATTACCTACATCAAGGTATAAATTTAATTTAATTTAATTTAATTTAATTTTATTTATTAGATCTATAAAATTAGATTTAAAATATCTTAGATCTAATATGGATACTTGAAAATTTTTTTTAAAATATCTCTCTTGATCCGGTTAGATCTGAACGAACCTGATCCAAAAAATCAGGATTTCTCCTTCAATTGGTATCAGAGCAAGGTTCAATAAAAATTATTTAGATCTAATTTTTAATTTATTTTGATCTAATAATTGATGATTTTAAATATCACATGAGATATGATTAGATCTAAAATTAAAAAAATTAAAATTAAATAATATAGATCCAAGTTCTATAATATGCATGACTAGTTGTAAAATAGAATAGTTCTATATGTAGTCTTGCATGATCATGATTTATTTTGATTAAATTATAATTTTAGATCTATTTATTTTTTATTTTTTAATGATTATAAATATTATAATAAGATCTAAAAAATAAAAAATAAAATTATTTAATTTTTAGATCATATAAGATATGATGATTGCATGTCTAGACTAGTTGTAGAATAGTTCTACATAATTGTTTAGATTAGAATTTATTTTGATATGATCAATTTAAATCTAATTTTTTAGATAATTATGAGATAATTTAGATCTAAAAAATATGCATGCATGATACACGAGATGTATACAAAATATGTATTAAGTTAGATCAAATTTTATATATGAGATATATGATATAGATCTAACTAGTTTTGTAAATTTATATTTTTGATTAAGGCATTCCCCTTGGCCGTCTGGTCATAAGAATAAAGTAGGATTTAAATGCCCTCTCCTTCTATTCGATGGGGTGTTTTTATGATGTATAGGGGTGCTGCACGTTCGTCCTTAATCAGAAATCAAAAACTTATTTTCTGCAAAACCCTAGATCCTTAAACCCTAGGATTTTATTTACATGTTTTATTTGTGAACCCTTAACTTAATTAAGAATTAAGATTATGAAATATTAATTAAATCTAAAATTAAGAATTTTAGATGTAAGACATATTCATAATATTAGGTTTGGACTTGGGTAGCTCAATTAGGTCTAAGCGGTTGATCAAACCAAATCAAGAGTTGATTAGATGGGATCAACAGTGCTTAAATTGACCAGCCTAATAAGATTAAGTCTGGGTCAAGATCGAGTCACATGAGTGATCGATCAAACTAAAACCTAATTAGGCTCAGTGGTTAGAGTCTGGATTGTAGGCTAACCCGATTGGTTCTTGCTCAACAATTTGGTGTCTAAGGTAAGTTTGGCAGATATGATCAATTGATTTTTAATTGAAAGCTACTCGACTCGAATGTGTTCTTGTCAAGTTAATGGCATATCCCTTCCGTTGGTCTCACTTACTTGGCCATGCTTGTTGGCTCAGTTTTGATTTGAGGTGGTCAATAATCCGAGCTAACCCATGCCACTAGGTTAGTCATAATGGTTATGATTATGTCAAGTCTAGTTTAATGAGACCTAAATCAAATCTCCCTAAGAAAATATTAAGTCTAAGGTCTTCCACCATTGTAAATGTATGGGCCCTTCCCAAGGTTGATTGTTCTCGGCTGGTTATAGTGGCTCAGTTGCACCGAAAAGATGCAACCATATCTATTAGGCATTGGATTCTATGGGTTGAAGGATGGATTGGGCTTAATATTTTGGATACAGTGAGAGACTCAATTAGGAATCCAATCTGTGTAAATGGTGGGTCTGACTTAACCAAGGAGTGGATCAATATTCCAGGCATGATGAGATTTATGAATTAGAGATCAAGTTTGGATGCATCATGATTGGAGAATCATTGAACAAGAGTTATTCACTCATTGGCTAACCCATCACCAATAACTGTTAGGTGAGGTGATGAGTCAGTTGGTGGGACCGCACCATCCATTAGAAATCATTAATCATGAAAATTTTTGCATCTCTACAAAGGAAGTGTAGGAATCCAAAAAAATAGTGGAAGCAAATTTATTTAAAAATAAAATTTTTAAATAAATTGGTTAAATTTTAATTACAATATCTAACTAGAAATTTTGACTCTTTATAGAAAAATGTCTGCATCCAATCCATTAGCACAAATCCTGGACACCCATAGACTGACCAGACCAAACTACAAGGATTGGCTCCGAAACTTCAAAATCATTTTGGATTCCAAGAAGTTAACTCATGTATTGGATCAGGATCTTCCCACCTTATCAGCCCATCCATCCATCAAACAGAGAGCATCTCTGGATAAGTGGACAGATGAAGATATCAAGGCTAGATATTACATGTTGGGCTTGATGTCTGATGAACTTCAACACCAACATGAAGATATCAGGACTGCTCGCTAAATATCAACTCACCTACAAGAGATGTTTGGTGAACAGAATCGTGCAACCAAGTATCAAGTCACTAAATAACTTTTCAAGGCTAAGATGCATGATGGGCAGTCGGTCTAAGATCATTGTTTGATGATGATCAAGGATTTGGAAGAGCTTGAGAAGCTCGGAGTGAAGTTAGACTTGGATTTGCAGAGTGACATAATTATGCAATCCTTGACTGATGCATATGGGCAGTTCATCATGAACTACCATATGCATAAACTTCAAAATTCCTTGGCCAAACTTATGAACATGCCGGTTACCACTGAGCTTTCCATGAATGGTTCTAAAGGCTCGGTGCTTGCTATGGAATGGACTTCTTCTAAAATAAAGTCTTTTGAAAAGAAGAAGAAGTCTGTGAAAAATTAGAAGGTGGAAGGAGGAAAGAAGAAAAAGACAGAGCTGAAGAAGAAAGCCGCTGACAAAGGAAAGTATTTTTATTGCAACAATGATGGCCACTGGAAGTGGAATTGCCCTAGTTACCAGGCCACCCTAAAGAAGAAGGAGGAAGGTCCTTTTGGAGGTATGCTTGTTATTGAGTCTAACCTTATGATTTCTTCTGCATTCAGTTGGATGCTTGACTCTGGTTCTAGTGCTCACTTGTGCACTTCTATGTAGGGTCTTGAGGATAATAGGAGGCTGAGGGATGGTGAAATAATCCTGCGTGTCGAAAATGAAGCAAGAGTTGCTACCATGGCTGTGGGAACATACCCTCTTCGACTATCATCTGGTTTAAACTTAGTGTTAAAAGATGGTTATTATGTGCCTGCAGCAAGCAGAAATTTGATTTTTATTTCTTGCCTAGCATTAGAAGGCTATGTACTTAGTTTTCTTAAGGACCATTGTAACATTCTTTATGAAAGAAATAAAATTGTAAGTGATTTTTTTTATTAATGGTCTTTATCAGTTACATGTTGATGTATCTATTTTTAATATCGAGCAAAATGTGAATACCATGAAACGACCTAGGGATAGTTCAAATGATACGTATCTATGGCACCTAAGACTAGGTCATATAATAGAAGATAGGGTTAACAAATTGAAGAAAATCAGGCTATTGAGTTTGTTGACTTCCGAGTTATATCCAATTTGTGAATCTTGTCTTCATGGCAAAATGACTAATCTTCCTTTTGTTAGACATGGGGAAAGGGCCACGGATCTTCTTGCCCTAGTACATAGCGATGTGTGCGGCCCATTTGATGTGTCGGCTAGAGGCAACTTTGTCACTTCATAATCTTTATCGATGATTTATTTAGGTATGGGTATATGTATCTTATGAGACACAAGTCTGAAGCTTTTGAAAAGTTTAAAGAATTCTGACATAAAGTAGAAAAGCAAACAAGAAAACCCATTAAGGTTCTTCGATTAGATCGAGGAGGTGAATACCTTAGTCGGGAATTTCTGGACTATCTTAAAGAAAATGGCATAGTCTCTCAATGGACTCCACCTGGAACACCTCAACTCAACGGGATTTCAGAACAAAAGAACCGGATCCTATTAGATATGGTTTGATCCATGATGAGCTTTACAGACCTTCTTGATTTTCTTTGAAAATACTATTTGTTAACTGCAACATACTTACTAAATAGGATTTCTTCTAAAATCATTTCTACTACACCGTATGAGATGTGGCATGGTATGAAATCAAGTCTGAGTCATCTTAGATTTTGGGATTGTCCAACTTATGTCAAAAGACAATAAGTGGATAAGTTAGACTTTAGGTCCTTCAGAGCTCGATTTATAGGATATCCTAAAGAGTCATTAGGATATTATTTCTACATTCCAGAAGATTACAATATGATTGTGAGTTGACATGCCATCTTTCTTGAAAAATAGTTTATTTAAGATAGCAGCATTGGAAAGCAGATCAAGCTCGAGGAGAAAGTCTCACAAGAGCAACGAGCTAAGGACCAAATGGAATCAAATCAGGTTAAGCCAATCCATTCACTACCACCTCCACCTCGTAGATCGAAAAATTTTTTTCGTCCCTCTGAGAGGTACTTAGGTACTATTTTAGAGGAAGTAGAGGAAATGTTCTTCGTAGGTAATGGGGTTCATGGTGATGATCCCAAAATCTATAACGAGATGATATCAGATATCGACTCTGAGAAATGGTTAGAGGCAATGAAGTTAAAAATTGACTCGATGCACTCAAACCAAGTCTGACCTTGGTAGATCCACCAGAAGGTATAGTACCTATTGGATGTAAATGGATCTACAAGAGAAAGATTGGTGCAGATGAAATATGGAGACATTCAAAGCTAGATTAGTGGCAAAAGGTTATAGTCAGTGCGAAGGCATTGACTATCAGGATATCTTTTCGTCAGTAGCTATGCTAAAATCCATTCGCACATTGCTTGCTATTGCAGCCTATTTCGATTATGAAATATGGCAAATGGATGTAAAAATGGTGTTCTTAAATGGATATCTTGAGGAAGATATCTATATGGAACAGCCGCTAGATTTCACATCCAGTGATACTGATCACAAGGTTTGCAAGCTGCAAAGGTCCATATATGGACTTAAGCAAGCATCTCGGAGCTGGAACACTCATTTTAATGATGTGATCAAATTATTTTGATTTCATCAAGAATGAGAAGGAGCCATGTGTCTTCAAAAAGGTCAGTGGGAGCGCTGTTGTCTTCCTCGTATTGTACGTGGATGACATCCTCCTTATTGGAAATGATATTCCCATGTTGACCATAGTTAAAATATGGTTATCCAAAGAATTCTTCATGAAAGACCTAGGAGAAGCATCCTTTATTCTAGGAATTAAGGTCTATAGAGATAGACCGAATAGGATGCTAGGACTTTCACAGAAGATGTACATAGAGGAAGTGCTAAAGAGGTTTAGCATGGAAAACTTTAAGAGGGGTTTGGTACCCTTCAGACATGGCATTCATCTTTCCAAAAGGATGTGCCCTAGCACACCTGAAGGAAATAGAATGCATGAGCAAGATCCCTTATGCTTCAGCAATAGGGAGCCTCATGTATGCCATGTTATGTACACGACCTGATATAGCCCATGCTATGAGTGTCACGAGTAGATATCAGTCGAATTCAGGTGAAGAACACTGGACTTCTGTGAAATGTATCCTTAAGTACTTAGAAGAACTAATGATATGTTATTGATCTTTGGTAATGGAGAACTCTAAGTCCAGGGGTATACAGACTCAGATTTTATGTTCGATGTAGATGATCGAAAGTGGACATCTGGGAGTCTATTTGTGTACAATGGTGGAGCTGTTAGTTGGAAAATTTTCAAGCAGATAGTGATAGTAGATTCCACCATGGAAACAAAATACATTGCTGCATCAGAAGCTGCAAAGAAGGCATTCTGGTACAAGAAGTTTGTCACAGAGATCGGAGTGATGCCATCAGATGCCATTCCTCTGTACTGCGATAATAATGGTGCCATAGCCCTTGCTAAGGAGTTGAGGTCTCAGCAAAAATTTAAGCACATTGAGCGGAGATACCACCTCATTCGTGATTACCTCAAGAAGGGTTATGTCGAGGTCAAGAGAGTGGACTCCACAGATAATGCGGCAGACCCACTTACAAAGCCGTTGGGTCAGTAAAAGATCAAAGCCTACCTTAAGAAGATGGGACTTAGATTTATAACCAATTGACTTTAGATCAAGTAGAAGTTTGTTAGATATGTGTGCCCTAGAAGCCAGAATTGGCTGACACTTATCATACAGTTCTAGGGGCAAAATTATAATTTTGACTATAAATAATAAAATGGGTTATTTTCTATCATAAATATGTATTTAGTGTCTGTGATACATCCCTTGAGTTGATGGTAATGATATTTCTTATTTTCAAGAGTTAAAAATTTAAGATAAGAATTTTCATTATTAACTCATAAATCATAGGATCATCATGAGGATGGTGATTGATCTAGAAGATTAGTGTACAATCACTTTACTAGATGAGTCTTGAGTCTACGGTGTAGAGACACAGAAGTGAGAGTACTGATACTTGTTAGAGAACGAGGGCACTGAGCGTGACCACCTCGAGCAGTCATAAGAAAGTCTACCTTCTCATCGATGACTGACTCGAAACTATAGTAGTGTGTCTGGTTCTTTGACTTGAGGTTCATCGATAGTTCATCTTAAGGGTATTATAGTTTGACTACACCATGACTCGATCTCCTAGCCATTCGAAACCCTGAGGTGTATGTTGGATATAACATGTTCATTATAGGAATTAGATTGCACCAAGAAGGAATCTATCTACCTCGATAGAAGAGGAGCAGCCCTATCATGATCATGAGAATCAGGTCCATAAGCCCATGGCCATGGTAGAGAGTGAAATAATAGAAAGAGTTTCTATTAAGGTTTTCACATCATACTTGAATCGAATGGTTAAATCATATGTTAGAAATTAGGGTTTGATGAGTTCACCTTAACCCTAATCTGATCGAGGCTCAAGATAGAAGAACTTAATCACATAGTTAGCTGCACCGAGAGGTTCATTTTTAGTTTTGATGGGTTGCCACCATATACTGCTAGGTGTCACTGGTGGATTTTGGAAGCAATTAGAATAATTTAGATGATCGATCATTCTAATTGTCTGAATCAGAAGAGTTCTGATCCATCGAAAGAAGTTTTGATGATGTTGATGATGGAGATCTTGACATATCCCATTACCATAAAGAACTGAACCTAACTGGATCATACAAACAAGAGTTTGGATCTAGATATCATCAATTGGACTAACCCAGTTCAACTGATTTGAATTAGATTTAATTAGGTTCAAGGAAATCATGCTAGCACACGATTGAACCTAATGTTCTCCTTTTGCTATCATTAAAAGTTATCTCGACCGAGCCAAATATGTTTGTGCTCACTCAGATACCTTTACTTGGTCTGACTGGAGCTTATCCAGGTTAGAAAAGGATTGTCTTAATTTATGAGATAAATTTGAGACAATACCTATCATTTTTCATCACCTGCTAATTTTTGTCCTTTGACTTTGGTCAAATGTTGATCTTTGATCCTTGGACATCTGCCCATGTGTCATACACTTATTGAAGAGCAGATAGGGGCTTGTCCCCTTACTGAAATTTGGAAAGGAGGGGGTGCACGCCTAAGATGGCGTGCACCCATGGATAGGGATGCCTAGAGTCCCATGCGGATGGGACTCCAGGTTGCTTCTTGGATTCAACTTAGATAACCCCTAGCCACAGACTTTGACTAGCCTTAGGCACCATCTTAGGATGAATTTATGGGGCTCTCATCTGATTGGATCAGCTGATGTCATCCTATCAATCTGATTTAGATCTGATTGCATGAAGCAATGCGATTGGTCAGGATGATATGGCACTGCATGGCGCAGCAAGGTCTATAAATAAACCCTATCTAACGGCCCATGGATAGGGATGCCTGGAGTCCCATGCAGATGGAACTCTAGGTTGCTTCTTGGATTCAACTTAGTTGACCCCTAGCCATAGACTTTGATCAATCTTAGGCACCATCTAAGGATGAATTTATGGAGCTCTCATATGATTGGATCATGTGATGTCATCCCACCAATCAGATTTAGATCTGATTGCACGAAGCAACGCGATTGATCGGGATGATGTGGCACTGCATGGCACAGCAAGGTCTATAAATAAACCCTATCCTCGCCCCACTTTGATAGAGTTTCTCTTAGCCCATGCCCCAAGGCTGTCCCTCTTCCTCCTTCATGCCATCTTCTAATCCTCTCTCTCCTCTCATGCCCAAGGGAAGTTAGACTTCAGTTTGGTGCGATCCAGGCAAGAAAAGGTTGACGAGAAAGGAAGAAGGTAGCACCGCTGCAGAGATGACTGCTGATCTTTAGAAGATATTTTGAAGATCCTCCAAATCAGATCCAGATCTAATTTTTGGAGAGGTAATAAAGAAGGAGAAGATCTCCAGATCCAGTCTAAGTGAATACTGATAGAGGCCAGGCGCTTGCATGGCTAGATCCAGAACCTCAGGCAATTAGCAGGATCATCAATGGGTAATCGGATTATCCACATCAAGGTATAAATTAAATTAGATTTAATTTTATTTAATTTTATTTATTAGATCTATAAAATCAGATCTAAAGCATCTTAGATCTGATATGGATGCTTGAGAGAAATTTTTGAAATATCTCTCTTGATCCGATCAGATCTGAATGAACCTGATCCAAAAAATTAGGATTTTTGCTTTAGAAGGTGTCGTCAGGTTGATAGTGATAGCCATACCATTCAGTAGTAGGCCGCTCGAGGCCATGTGGGTTTTGCTATGGAGAGAGGGGCATCGTCAGACTGATAGTGATCGTTTGTCGAGATTTAATGACCATAGTTCGGAGAAAGCAGGCATTGGTTGGTGAAAAACTTTAACATATATTAATTCCACAGTAGTTCGAACTCCTAAAGGAAATACGTCTGAAGGAAAACATCCGAGAGCAATCTGTTGGAGGAATCCGACTGAAGGAGAAGTTCGGAAGGAGTTCGGCTTTTGGAGGAGTTCGACCGAAGGAGGAGTTTGGAAGAAGTTTGGCTCCTATAGAAACTTGACTGAAGGAGGACTCTGGAAGGAGTTTCGGCTCTACAGAAATTGGACTGAAGGAGGAGTCCAGAAGAAGTTTGGCTCTTGTAAAAACTTGACTGAAGGAGGAGTCTAGAAGAAGTTTGGCTCCTATAGAAATCCGACTGAAGGACGAGTTTGGCTTTCTATAAAAATTCGACGAAGACGTTCGGCTCTTGTAGAAATTCGACTGAAGAGGGATCCAGAGGGAGTTAGCTCCTATAGAAATCCGACTGAAGGAAAGGTCGGAGAGAGTTCGGCTCCTAAGTAATTCGATTGAAGAGGAGTTCGGAAGGAGTTCATCTCCATAGAAATCTGCTGAAGGAAGAGTTCGGAGGAAGTTTGGCTCCTGGAGGAGTCGGCTCCTATAGAAATTTGACTGAGGGAGGACTCCGAATGGAGCTCGACTGCTGGAGGAGTTTAGCCGCTGAAGGAGTTTGGCTACTAAATGAGTTCGGCTAACTGAAGAAGATCGGCTGGGGTTCGGCCACTGGAGGAAGAATCTGGATCGAAGCTCTTCATGATTATCGTTGTATTAGGCTAAGCACCAGACTGAATTCGTGGAAGCGGGGTTTATCCCCAACAATAGTCCCCCCAACTCTCGAGTTTGAAATTCGAAGAGAGGAGTATAAAAGGATGACTATCGAAGTTTATTAGATATTGTGCCCTAGAAGATAAATTGGCTGACACTTATAATATACTTCTAGGGACAAAATTATAATTTTAACTAATAAATAATAAATAATTATTTTCTATTATAAATGTGTATTTAGTGTCTGTGATACATTCCTTGAGTTAATGATAATGATAATTCATATTTTCAAGAGTTAAAAATTTAAGACATGATTTTCAATTATTAACTCATAAAATGCTTCCGACCGTAGGATCATTATGAGGATGGTGATTGATCCGAAAGATTGGTATACAATTACTTCTTATAGTAGATGAGTCTTGAGTTTACAGTATAGAAACACCGGAGTGAGAGTATAGGTACTCGTTAGAGAACGAGGACACTAAGTATGACTATCTTAAGCAGTCATAAGAAAGTCTACCTTCTCATTGATGACTAACTCAAAGCTGCAGTGGTGTGTCTGGTTCTTTGACCTAAGGTGCATTGGCAGTTCACCTTGAGGGTGTTATAGTTTGACTACACCATGACTCGATCTCCTAGCCATTCGAAATCTTGAGGTATATGTTGGCTATAGCATGTTCATTGTAGGCATTGGATGCACCAAGAGAGAAATCTATCTACCTCGGTGGAATGAGGAGCAGTCCTATGAGGATCATGAGAATCAAGTCCTAAGCCCATGGCCAGGCAGAGTGAAATAAAGAAAGAGTTTCTATTAAGGTTTTTACATCGACTTGAATCGAATGGTTAAATCATAAGATAGAAATTAAGGTTTGACGAGTTTACCTTAATCCTAATCTGATCGGGCTAAGATAGAAGCTTAATCACACAGGTAGCTACATTGAGAGGTTCATTTTTAGCTTTGATGTTGCCACCAATACTGCTAGGTGTCACTGATGAATTTGAAGCAATTAGAATGATTTAGATGATCGATCATCTAATTGTCTGAATTAGAAGAGTTCTGATCCATCAAAAAGGAGTTTCAATGATGTCGATGATAGAGATCGTGAATATCCTATTATCATATAGAACTAAACCTAACTGGATCATAAAATAAGAGTTTTGGATCTAGATATCATTCATAGATTAATCCAGTTCAATTGATTTGAATAAAATTCAATTAGTTCAAAAAATCGTGCTAGCATACGATTGAGCCTAATATTCTCACTTATAGTATCATTAAAAGTTATCTCAACCGAGCCAAATATTTTATGCTCACTCAGGTACCTTCACTTTGTCTGATTGAGTTGTTCAGGTTAGAAAAGGATTGTCTTAATTTATGAGAAAATTTAAGACAAACCCTTGCCATTTTTCGTCACCTACTAATTCTTGTCTTTTGACTTGGTCAAATATGACCTTTGACATTAGACATCTGTCCCATTGTCATACACATAAGAGGCAATAGGGGCTTGGCCCTTGCTAAATTGGAAAGGAGGGGGTGCTGCCTAGGGGCATGCACCCATGGATAGGGATGCCTGGAGTCCCATACAGATGGGACTCTAGGTTGCTTCTTGGATTCTACTTAGTGGCACCTTAGAATAGCTTGACCAGTCTTAGGCACTATCAAGAATGATTAAGAGCTCTCATCTGAATGGTTCAGGATGTCATCCATCAATCAGATTTAGATCTATTGCACGAAGCAACATGATTGGCCGGGATGATGTGGCACTGCATGGTAGTAGGATCTATAAACCCTATTGCACCTAACTTAAAAAGTTCTCTCTTAGCCCATGCCCCAAGGCTGCCCCTCTCTCTCCTCCATGCCATCTTCTGATCTCTCTCTCCTCTCCATGCCCAAGGAGATTTGGCTTTACTTTGGTGTGATCCAAGCAAGAGAAAGGTGATGAGAAAGAAAGAAGGCAAACACTGCTGCAGACGACTGTAGATTTCAAAAGAAATTTGAAGATCCTCCAAATTAGATCCAGATTAATTTTAAAGAGATGAATAAAGAAGAAGAAGATCCTCAGATCCAGTCTGAGTAAGATACCATAGAGGCCAAGTGCTTGGTTTAGATCCAGAATCTCAGGTAACAGAAGGATCATCAAAGGATAATCTGATTATCCAACATCAAATATAAATTAAATTAGATTTAATTTATTTTTATTTTATTTATTAGATCTATAAATTAGATCTGAAATTCTCATTCTGTTTAGATTAATAAGGAAATTTTTGAAATATCTCTTGATCTAATCAGATCTGACGAATTCGATCTGGAAAATCAGAATTTTTCCTTCAACTGGTAAGAGTCAGGTTCTAAAAATTATTTAGATCTAATTTAAATTATTTTTAATCAATTAAATAGAAGATTTTAGATGTCACATGAGATGTGATTAGAATCTAAAATCAAAAAAATAAAATTAAATAATTAGATTCTAAGTTTTACAAATGCATGGCTAGTTGTAAATAAAACTGTTCTAATACATAGTCTTGCATGTTCATAATTTAATTTGATTAAATTATAATTTAGATCTATTTAGTTATTATTTTTTTAATGTTATAATTATTATAATAAGATCTAAAAAATAGAAAATAAAATTATTTAATTTTTGGATTATATGAGATATGATGAATGATGTTTAGACTAGTTGTAGAATAGTTCTACATAATTATCTAGATTAGAATTTATTTTGATGTGATTAATTTAAATCTAATTTTTAGATAATTATGAAATAATTTAATCTAAAAGCATGCATGATATGATACATGAGATATATGCAAAATATGTTTTAGTTAGATCATTTTTTGTATATGAGATATATGATGTAGATCTAATTAGTTATAGTTTGTATATTTCTGATTAAGGATTCCCCTTGCCGTCCGGTCATAAGAACAAAGTAGAATTTAAATCCTCTACTTCCATTCGATGGGGTGTTCTTATGATATGTAGGAATGCTGTGCATTCATCCTTAATAAAAAAATCAAGAACTTACTTTTGCAAAATTCTAGATCTTGAAATCCTAGGATTTAATATACATATTATTTTTATGACTCTAAAACTTAATTAAGAATTAAGATTATGAAATATTAAATTAGATCTAAAATTGAGAAATTTTAGATCTTAAGACATTCATAATATTGGGTTTGGGCTTGGGTAGCTCAATTAGGTCTAAGCGGTTGATCAAACCGTATCAGGAGTTGGTTAGATGGGATCAAAAGTGCTAATTGACCAGCCTAATAGGATTAAGTCTGAGTCAAGATTGAGTCACGTGAGTGATCGATTAAGCTAAGATCTAATTAGGCTCAGTGGTTAGAGTATGATTGTAGGCTAATCTGATTGATCTAGCTCAATAATTTGGTGTCTAAGGTAAGTTTGGCAGATATGACCGACTGATTTTTAATTAGAAGCAACTCGACTCGAATTGCATTCTTATCGAGTTATGGCAATATCCCTTCCACCGTCTCACTTACTTGGCCATTTGTTGGCTCAGTTTTTGATCTGAGGTGGTCAATAATCCGGCTAACCCATGCCCCTAGGTTAGTCCATAATGTTATGACATGTTAAGTCAGTTTAATGAGACCTAAATCAAATCTTCCTAAAAGATTAAGTCTAAGGTCTTCCACCATTGTAGATGTGCGGACTCTTTTCGAGGTTGATTGTTCTCGATTGATTATAGTGGTTCGTTGCATCGGAAAGATGCAATCATGTCTATTATTAGATGCTATGGGCTGAAGGATAGATTGGGCTCAATATTCTGAATACGTGGAGACTCAATTAGGAATCTAATCTTTGTAAATGGTCGGTCCTGACTTAACTAGGAGTGGATCAATATTTCGGGCTGGTGAAATTCTGAATTAGAACCAAGTTTGGGTGCACCATGATAGAGAATCATTAAAAAGAGTTGTTCACTCATTGGCTGATCCTCCCAATAACTATTAGTGAGGTATGAGTTGGGTTGGTGGGACCGCACCAACTAGAATCATTAATCATAAGATTTGCATCTCTACAGAGGGAGTGTAGAAATCCAAAAAAATAGTGGGAGCTAATTTATTTAAAAAAAAACTCCTAAATAAATTGATTAAGTCTTTATTACAATATCTAACTAGAAACTTTGACTCTCTATAGGCAAATATCTGATCCAACTCACTAGCACGTATCCTGAACACCCATAGACTGATCGATCTAATACAAGGATTGACTCCAAAACTTATAAATTATTTTAGTTTTGAAATTAACTCATGTATTGGACCAGGTTCTCCCACCTTCTAGCTCATCCATCCGCTGAATAGAGAGCATCTCTTAATAAGTGGATGGATGAGATAACAAGGCTAATATACATGTTGAGCTCAATATCTGATGAACTTCAGCACCAACATGAAGATATCGGACTGTCCATCAAATGTTGGCTCACCTATAAGAGATGTTTGGTGAATAGAGTCGTGCATCCAAGTATAAGTCACTAAACGACTTTTCAAGGCTAAAATGCATGATGGGAGTTAGTTTAAGATCATTGTCTAATGATGATCAAGGATTTAGAAGAGCTTGAGAAGCTCGAAGTGAAGTTGGACCTGGATCTGTAGAATGATAATTCTGAATCCTTACTGATGCATATGACAGTTCATCATGAACTACCTATGCATAAACTTCAAAATTTTCTGGCCAAACTTATGAATATGTTGGTTGTTTGCTGAGCTTTCCATGAAAGATTCTAAGGCTCAGTGCAACTATGAATAGACTTCTTCCAAGAGAAAGTCTTTTGGAAAAGAAGAAGTCCTGTGAAAGCAGAAATGGAAGGAGGAAAAAAGAAAAAGACAGAGCTGAAGAAGAAGGCCGCTACAAATGAAAGTGTTTCTATTGTAACAATGACGACACTGAAAGTAGAACTGCCTTACTTACCTGGACACCCTGAAGAAATAAGAAGGTAGCCATGCCCAAGCCTGCCTCTCTGTTCCTCATTGCATCTTATGATATTCTCTCTCTCATTGCCAAGGAGATTTGGGCTTTACTTTGGTGTGATCCAGCAAGGAAAGTGATGGAGAAGAAAGAGCACTGCTGCAGAGACGACTGTAGAGATTTTCAAAAGAAATTTTGAAGATCCTTCCAAATTAGATCCAGATCTATTTTTTGAAGATGATATAGAGAGAAGAAGATCTCAGATCCAGTCTGAGTAGATACGTAGAGGGCCAAGTGACTTGTGTGGTTAGATCCAGAATCTCAGGTAAAACAGAAGGATCATCAGAGGATATCTGATTATCCAAGATCAAGATTAAATTAAATTAGATTTAATTTATTTTTATTTTTATTTATTAGATCTATAAAATTAGATCTGAATATCTCAGTTCTGATTTAGATTAATAAGAAATTTTTTGAAATATATCTCTTTGATCTAATCAGATCTGAACGAATTCGATCTGGAAAATCAGATTTTTCCTTCAACTGGTATTAGGTCAGGTTCTAAAAATTTTTAGATCTAATTTATATTTATTTTTAATCATTAAATAGAAGATTTTAGATGTCACATGAGATGTGATTAGATCAAAATCAAAAAAATAAAATTAAATACTTTCCTATAGAAAATCCGACTGAAGGACGAGTTTGGCTTCTATAAAAATTCGACTGAAGACGTTCGGCTCTTGTAGAAATTCGACTGAAGGAGGGATCCAGAGGGAGTTTAGCTCCTATAGAAATCCGACTGAAGGAAGAGGTCGGAGAGAGTTCGGCTCCTAGAGTAATTCGATTGAAGGAGGAGTTCGGAAGGAGTTCATCTCCTATAGAAATCTGGCTGAAGGAAGAGTTCGGAGGAAGTTTGGCTCCTGGAGGAGTCGGCTCCTATAGAAATTTGACTGAGGGAGGACTCCGAATGGAGCTCGACTGCTGGAGGAGTTTAGCCGCTGAAGGAGTTTGGCTACTAAATGAGTTCGGCTACTGAAGAAGATCGGCTGGGGTTCGGCCACTGGAGGAAGAATTCTGGATCGAAGCTCTTCCATGATTATCAGTTGTATTAGGCTAAGCACCAGACTGAACTTCGGTGGAAGCGGGGTTTATCCCCAACAATAGTCCCCCCAACTCTCGAGTTTGAAATTCGAAGAGAGGGAGTATAAAAGGATGACTATCGAAGTTTATTAGATATGTGTGCCCTAGAAGATAGAATTGGCTGACACTTATAATATACTTCTAGGGACAAAATTATAATTTTAACTATAAATAATAAAATAGATTATTTTCTATTATAAATGTGTATTTAGTGTCTGTGATACATTCCTTGAGTTAATGATAATGATAATTCATATTTTCAAGAGTTAAAAATTTAAGACATGAATTTTCATTATTAACTCATAAAATGCTTCCGACCGTAGGATCATTATGAGGATGGTGATTGATCCGAAAGATTGGTATACAATTACTTCTTTATAGTAGATGAGTCTTGAGTTTACAGTATAGAAACACCGGAGTGAGAGTATAGGTACTCGTTAGAGAACGAGGACACTAAGTATGACTATCTTAAGCAGTCATAAGAAAGTCTACCTTCTCATTGATGACTAACTCAAAGCTGCAGTGGTGTGTCTGGTTCTTTGACCTAAGGTGCATTGGCAGTTCACCTTGAGGGTGTTATAGTTTGACTACACCATGACTCGATCTCCTAGCCATTCGAAATCTTGAGGTATATGTTGGCTATAGCATGTTCATTGTAGGAATTGGATTGCACCAAGAGAGAATCTATCTACCTCGGTGGATGAGGAGCAGTCCTATGAGGATCATGAGAATCAAGTCCATAAGCCCATGGCCATGGCAGAGTGAAATAATAGAAAGAGTTTCTATTAAGGTTTTTACATCGGACTTGAATCGAATGGTTAAATCATAAGATAGAAATTAAGGTTTGACGAGTTTACCTTAATCCTAATCTGATCGGGGCTCAAGATAGAAGAACTTAATCACACAGGTAGCTACATTGAGAGGTTCATTTTTAGCTTTGATGGTTGCCACCATATACTGCTAGGTGTCACTGATGAATTTTGGAAGCAATTAGAATGATTTAGATGATCGATCATTCTAATTGTCTGAATTAGAAGAGTTCTGATCCATCAAAAGGAGTTTCAATGATGTCGATGATAGAGATCGTGACATATCCTATTATCATATAGAACTAAACCTAACTGGATCATACAAATAAGAGTTTGGATCTAGATATCATCAATAGATTAATCCAGTTCAATTGATTTGAATAAAATTCAATTAGGTTCAAGAAAATCGTGCTAGCATACGATTGAGCCTAATATTCTCCTTATAGTATCATTAAAAGTTATCTCAACCGAGCCAAATATGTTTATGCTCACTCAGGTACCTTCACTTTGTCTGATTGGAGCTTGTTCAGGTTAGAAAAGGATTGTCTTAATTTATGAGATAAATTTAAGACAACCCTTGCCATTTTTCGTCACCTACTAATTCTTGTCTTTTGACTTTGGTCAAATATTGACCTTTGACATTAGACATCTGTCCATGTGTCATACACCCATAGGAGAGCAGATAGGGGCTTGTCCCCTTGCTAGAAATTGGAAAGGAGGGGGTGCATGCCTAGGGAGGCATGCACCCATGGATAGGGATGCCTGGAGTCCCATACAGATGGGACTCTAGGTTGCTTCTTGGATTCTACTTAGGTGGCACCTTAGAATAGACTTTGACCAGTCTTAGGCACTATCTAAGAATGAATTAAGGGAGCTCTCATCTGAATGGTTCAGGTGATGTCATCCCATCAATCAGATTTAGATCTAATTGCACGAAGCAACATGATTGGCCGGGATGATGTGGCACTGCATGGCATAGTAGGATCTATATAAACCCTATCTGCACCTAACTTTAAAAGAGTTCTCTCTTAGCCCATGCCCCAAGGCTGCCCCTCTCTCTCCTCCATGCCATCTTCTGATCCTCTCTCTCCTCTCCATGCCCAAGGAGATTTGGGCTTTACTTTGGTGTGATCCAAGCAAGAGAAAGGTGATGAGAAAGAAAGAAGGCAACACTGCTGCAGAGACGACTGTAGATTTTCAAAAGAAATTTTGAAGATCCTCCAAATTAGATCCAGATCTATTATTTAAAGAGATGATAAAGAAGAAGAAGATCCTCAGATCCAGTCTGAGTAGATACCAGTAGAGGCCAAGTGCTTGTGTGGTTAGATCCAGAATCTCAGGTAAACAGAAGGATCATCAAAGGATAATCTGATTATCCAACATCAAGATATAAATTAAATTAGATTTAATTTATTTTTATTTTTATTTATTAGATCTATAAAATTAGATCTGAAATATCTCAGTTCTGATTTAGATTAATAAGAGAAATTTTTGAAATATCTCTCTTGATCTAATCAGATCTGAACGAATTCGATCTGGAAAATCAGAATTTTTCCTTCAACTGGTATTAGAGTCAGGTTCTAAAAATTATTTAGATCTAATTTAAATTTATTTTTAATCAATTAAATAGAAGATTTTAGATGTCACATGAGATGTGATTAGATCTAAAATCAAAAAAAATAAAATTAAATAATTTAGATCTAAGTTTTACAAGATGCATGGCTAGTTGTAAAATAAAACTGTTCTATACATAGTCTTGCATGTTCATAATTTAATTTGATTAAATTATAATTTTAGATCTATTTAGTTATTATTTTTTAATGTTATAATTATTATAATAAGATCTAAAAAATAGAAAATAAAATTATTTAATTTTTGGATTATATGAGATATGATGAATGCATGTTTAGACTAGTTGTAGAATAGTTCTACATAATTATCTAGATTAGAATTTATTTTGATGTGATTAATTTAAATCTAATTTTTTAGATAATTATGAAATAATTTAGATCTAAAAGCATGCATGATATGATACATGAGATATATGCAAAATATGTTTATAGTTAGATCATTTTTTGTATATGAGATATATGATGTAGATCTAATTAGTTTTATAGTTTTGTATATTTCTGATTAAGGCATTCCCCTTGGCCGTCCGGTCATAAGAACAAAGTAGAATTTAAATGTCCTCTACTTCCATTCGATGGGGTGTTCTTATGATATGTAGGAATGCTGTGCATTCATCCTTAATAAAAAATCAAGAACTTACTTTCTGCAAAATTCTAGATCTTGAAATCCTAGGATTTAATATACATATTTTATTTATGAACTCTAAACTTAATTAAGAATTAAGATTATGAAATATTAATTAGATCTAAAATTGAGAATTTTAGATCTAAGACATTCATAATATTGGGTTTGGGCTTGGGTAGCTCAATTAGGTCTAAGCGGTTGATCAAACCGTATCAGGAGTTGGTTAGATGGGATCAAAAGTGCTTAAATTGACCAGCCTAATAGGATTAAGTCTGAGTCAAGATTGAGTCACGTGAGTGATCGATTAAGCTAAGATCTAATTAGGCTCAGTGGTTAGAGTATGGATTGTAGGCTAATCTGATTGATTCTAGCTCAATAATTTGGTGTCTAAGGTAAGTTTGGCAGATATGACCGACTGATTTTTAATTAGAAGCTACTCGACTCGAATGCATTCTTATCGAGTTAATGGCATATCCCTTCCACCGGTCTCACTTACTTGGCCATATTTGTTGGCTCAGTTTTGATCTGAGGTGGTCAATAATCCGAGCTAACCCATGCCCCTAGGTTAGTCATAATGGTTATGACTATGTTAAGTCTAGTTTAATGAGACCTAAATCAAATCTTCCTAAGAAAAGATTAAGTCTAAGGTCTTCCACCATTGTAGATGTGCGGACTCTTTTCGAGGTTGATTGTTCTCGATTGATTATAGTGGTTCAGTTGCATCGGAAAGATGCAATCATGTCTATTAGGTATTAGATGCTATGGGCTGAAGGATAGATTGGGCTCAATATTCTGAATACGGTGAGAGACTCAATTAGGAATCTAATCTTTGTAAATGGTCGGTCTGACTTAACTAAGGAGTGGATCAATATTTCGGGCATGGTGAAATTCATGAATTAGAGACCAAGTTTGGGTGCACCATGATTAGAGAATCATTAAACAAGAGTTGTTCACTCATTGGCTGATCCATCACCAATAACTATTAGGTGAGGTGATGAGTTGGTTGGTGGGACCGCACCACCCACTAGAAATCATTAATCATGAAGATTTTTGCATCTCTACAGAGGGAGTGTAGAAATCCAAAAAAATAGTGGGAGCTAATTTATTTAAAAATAAAACTCCTAAATAAATTGATTAAGTCTTAATTACAATATCTAACTAGAAACTTTGACTCTCTATAGGCAAATATCTGCATCCAACTCACTAGCACGTATCCTGAACACCCATAGACTGATCGAATCTAATTACAAGGATTGACTCCAAAACTTATAAATTATTTTAGATTTTGAGAAGTTAACTCATGTATTGGACCAGGATTCTCCCACCTTACTAGCTCATCCATCCGCTGAATAGAGAGCATCTCTTAATAAGTGGATGGATGAAGATAACAAGGCTAGATATTACATGTTGAGCTCAATATCTGATGAACTTCAGCACCAACATGAAGATATCAGGACTGTCCATCAAATGTTGGCTCACCTATAAGAGATGTTTGGTGAATAGAGTCGTGCATCCAAGTATCAAGTCACTAAACGACTTTTCAAGGCTAAAATGCATGATGGGCAGTTAGTTTAAGATCATTGTCTAATGATGATCAAGGATTTAGAAGAGCTTGAGAAGCTCGAAGTGAAGTTGGACCTGGATCTGTAGAATGATATAATTCTGCAATCCTTGACTGATGCATATGGACAGTTCATCATGAACTACCGTATGCATAAACTTCAAAATTTTCTGGCCAAACTTATGAATATGTTGGTTGTTGCTGAGCTTTCCATGAAAGATTCTAAAGGCTCAGTGCTTACTATGGAATAGACTTCTTCCAAGAGAAAGTCTTTTGGAAAGAAGAAGAAGTCTGTGAAAAAGCAGAAGATGGAAGGAGGAAAAAAGAAAAAGACAGAGCTGAAGAAGAAGGCCGCTGACAAATGAAAGTGTTTCTATTGTAACAATGACGACCACTGAAAGTAGAACTGCCTTACTTACCTGGACACCCTGAAGAATAAGAAGGAGGCAAGTCCTTTTGGTGGTATGCTCGTTATTTAGTCTAACCTTATGGTTTCTTCTGTATTCAGTTGGGTGCTTGACTTTGGTTCTAGTGCTCATTTGTGCACTTTCATTCAGGATCTTGAGGATAGCAGGAGGCTGAGGGATGGCGAGATGATCCTATGGGTTGGAAATGGAGCAAGAATTGCTATCGGGGCAGTGGAAACTTATCCTCTTCGACTATCATCTGGTTTAGACTTAGTTTTAAATGATCGTTATTATGTGCCTGCAGCAAGCAGGAATTTGATTTCTATTTCATGTCTAGCATTAGAAGGCTATGTAATTAGTTTTCTTAAGGACCATTATAATATTCTTTACGAAAGAAATAAAATTGCAAGTGATTTTCTTATTAACGGTCTTTACCAGTTATATATTAATGTATCTATTTTTAATATTAAGCAAAATGTGAATGCCATGAAACAACCTAGGAATAGTCTAAATGATCGATATCTATGGCACCTAAGAGTAGGTCATATAGCAGAAGATAGGATTAACAAATTGAAAAAAATTGGGCTATTGAGTCCGTTGACTTTCGAGTTATATCCAATTTGTGAATCTTGTCTTCATGGCAAGATGACTAAACTTTCTTTTGTAGGATATGGGGAAAGGGCCACGGATCTTCTTGTCCTAGTACATACTAGTGTGTGCAGCCCATTTGATATACCGGCTAGAGGCAACTTTATTTATTTCATCACCTTTATCGATGATCTATCTAGGTATAAGTATGTGTATCTTATGAGACACAAGTCTGAAGCTTTTGAAAAGTTTAAGAAATTCAGACATGAAGTAGAAAAACAAACTAAATAATCTATTAAGGTTCTTCGATCAGATCGAGGAGGTGAATATCTTAGTCGAGAATTCTCGGACTATCTTAAGAAAAATGGCATAGTTTCTCAATGGATTCTATCTGAAACCCCTCAACTCAATGGGGTTTCAGAATGAAGGAATCGGATCCTATTAGATATGATCTGATCCATGATGAGCTTCACAGACCTCCCTGATTATCTTTGGAGGATACTCTTTATTAACTGCAATATATTTATTGAATAGAGTTTCTTCTAAAATTATTTCTACCACACCGTATGAGATATGGTATGGTAAAAAATCAAGTCTGAGTCATCTCAGAATTTGGGGTTGTCTAACTCATGTCAAAAGACAACAAACAGAAAAGTTAGACTTCAGGTCCTTTAGAGCTTGTTTTATAGGATATCCTAAAGAGTCATTAGGATATTATTTCTACATTCTGAAAGATGATAATACGATTGTGAGTCGACATGCCATCTTTCTTGAAAAATAGTTTATTCAAGATAGCAGTATTGGAAAGCAGATCAAGCTCGATGAGAAAGTCTCACAAGAACAATGAGCTAAGAACCAACTGAAACCAAATTAGGTTGAGCCAATACAATCACTACCTCCTCCACCTCGTAGATCAAAAAAGATTTTCTATCCTCCTGAGAGGTACTTAGGTACTATTTCAGATGAAGTAGAGGAAATATTCCTCATCGGTAATGGGGTTCATGGTGATCATCCCAAAACCTATAATGAGGCGATATGGGATATCGACTCTGAGAAATGGCTAGAGACAATGAAGTCAGAAATTGACTCGATGCACTCAAACCAAGTCTGGACCCTCGTAGATCCACCAGAAGGTATAGTACCTATTGAGTGTAAATGGATCTACAAGAGAAAGATTGGTGTAGATTGGAATGTGGAGACATTCAAAGCTAGATTAGTGGCAAAAGGTTATAGTCAGTGCGAAGGCATTGACTATCAGAATATCTTTTCGTCAGTACCTATGCTAAAATCCATCCGCATATTGCTTGTTGTTGCAGTCTATTTCGATTATGAAATATGGCAAATGGACATGAAAATAGCATTCTTAAATGGATATCTTGAGGAAGATATCTATATGGAACAACCATTAGGTTTCACATTCAGTGATGCTGATCACAAGGTATGCAAGCTGCAAAGATCCATATATGGACTTAAGCAAGCATCTCGAAGCTAGAACACTCATTTTAATGATGTGATCAAATTGTTTGGTTTCATCAAAAATAAGGAGTCATGTATCTTTAAAATGATCAGTGGGAGCGCTATTGTCTTCCTCATGTTGTACATAGATGATATCCTCCTTATTGGAAATGATATTCTCATGTTAACCACAATTAAAATATGGTTATCCAAAGAATTCTCCATGAAAGACCTAGGTGAAGCATCCTTTATTCTAGGAATTAAGGTCTATAGAGATAGACCGAATAGGATACTAGGACTTTCATAGAAGATGTACATAGAGGAAATACTAAAGAGGTTTAGCATGAAAAACTCTAAGAGGGGATTAGTATCCTTTAGACATGATATTCATCTTTCCAAGAAGATGTGCCCTAGCACACTTGAGGAAATAGAATGCATGAGCAAGATCCCTTATGCTTCAGCAATAGGAAGCCTCATGTATGCCATGTTATGCACACGACTTGATATAGCCCATGCTGTGAATGTCACGAGTAGATATCAGTCGAATCCAAGTGAAGAATACTGGAATTCTATAAAATGTATCCTTAAGTACTTAAGAAGAACTAAGGATATGTTGTTGGTCTTAATGGAGAACTCTAAGTTCAGAGATATACAGACTCGGATTTTATGTCCGATATAGATGATCGAAAGTCGACATCTGGGAGTCTATTTATGTATAATGGTGGTGCTATCAGTTGGAAGAGTTTCAAGCAAACTATGATAGCGGATTTCACCATGGAAGCAAAATACATTGCTGCATCAGAAGCTACGAAGGAGGCATTCTGGTATAAGAAGTTTGCCATAGAAATCATAGTGATGCCATCAGATGCCATTCCTCTATACTGCGACAATAATAGCACCATAGCTTTAGCTGAGGAGCTGAGGTCTCACCAAAAATCCAATCACATCGAGTGGTGATACCACCTCATTCATGATTATCTCGAGAAGGGTTACGTCGAGGTCAAGAGAGTCAACTCCGCAGACAATGCGGTGGATCCACTTACAAAGTCATTGGGCCAGCAAAAGATCAAGCCCACCTTGAGAAGATGGGACTTAGATTTGTAGCCAATTGGTTTTAGGTCAAGTGGGAGTTTGTTAGATATCTGTGCCCTAGAAGCCAAAATTGGCTGACACTTTTAATACACTTCAACGGGCAAAATTATAATTTTAATTATAAATAATAAAATGGATTATTTTCTATCATAAATGTGTATTTAGTATCTGTGATACATTCCTTGAGTTAAAGGTAATGATAATTCATATTTTCAAGAGTTGAAAATTTAAGATATGAATTTTCGTTATTAACTCATAAAATACTTCCGACCGTAGGATGATCATGAGGATTGTGATTGATTCAAAAGGTTGGTGTACAATCACTTCTTTATAGTAGATGAATCTTGAGTCTATAATGTAGAGACACCGGAGCAAGAGTATAGGTACTTGTTAGAGAACGAGGGCACTGAACGTGACCACCTCGAGCAGTCCTAAGGAAGTGTACCTTCTCATTGATGATTGACTCAAAGCTGTAGTGGTGTGTCTGGTTCTTTATCCTGAGGTGCATCGACAGTTCACCTTGAGGGTGTTATTGTTTGACTACACCATGACTCGATCTCCAAGCCATTCGGAATTCTGAGGTATATGTTGGCTATAGCATGTTCATTGTAGGAATTGGATTATACCAAGAGAGAATCTATCTACCTCGATGGATGAGGAGCAGCCCTATGAGGATCATGAGAATCAAGTCCATAAGTCCATGGCCATGGTAGAGTGAAATAATAGAAAGAGTTTCTATTAAGATTTTCACATCAAACTTGAATCGAATGGTTAAATTATAAGACAGAAATTAGGGTTTGATGAGTTCACCTTAACCCTAATCTGATCAAGGCTCAAGATAGAAGAACTTAATCACATAGGTAGCTGCACCGAGAGGTTCATTTTTAGTTTTGATGGATTGCCACCATATACTGCTAGGTGTCACTGATGGATTTTGGGAGCAATTAGAATGATTTAGATGATCGATCATTCTAGTTGCCTAAATTAGAAGAGTTTTGATCCATCGAAAGGAGTTTCGATGATGTCGATGATAGAGATCATGATATATTTCATTACCATATAGAACTGAATCTAACTAGATCACACAAACAAGAATTTGGATCTGGATATGATCAATTAGACTAATCCAATTCAATTGATTTGAATAAGATTCAATTAAGTTCAAGAAAATCATGCTAGCACATGATTGAGCCTAACGTTCTCCTTCTACTATCATTAAAAATTATCTCAACTGAGCCAAATGTATTTATGCTCACTCAGGTATCTTTACTTGATTGAATTGAAGCTTGTCTAGGTCAGAAAAGGGTTGTTTTAATTTATAAGATAAATTTAAGACAACACCTATCATTTTTTATTACCTACTAACTCTTGTCTTTTGACTTTGGTCAAACATTAACCTTTGATACTTAGACATCTGCCCATGTGTCATACACCCATAGGAGAGTAGATAGGAGCTTGTCCCCTTGCTAGAAATTAGAAAGAAGAGGGCACATGCCTAAGGAGGCGTGCACTCATGGATAGGGATGCCTGGAGTCTCATACAGATGGGACTCCAGGTTGCTTCTTGGATTCTACTTAGGTGACGCCTAGGAATAGACTTTAACCAGTCTTAGGCACCATCTAAGGATGAATTGAGGAGGCTCTAATTTGATTGGATCAGGTGATGTCTTTCCACCAATCAGATTTAGATCTAATTATATGAAGCAACGTGATTGATCGGGATGATGCGGCACTGCATGGCACAGCAGGGTCTATATAAACCCTATCTGTGCCTAACTTTAAAAGAGTTCTCTCTTAGTCCATGCCCCAAGGCTGCCCCTCTCCCTCCTCCATGCCATCTTTTGGTTTTCTCTCTCCTCTCCATGCTTAAGGAGATTTGGGCTCTAGTTTGATGCGATCCAGGCAAGAGAAAGGTGACGAGAAAGGAAGAAGGTAGCACTGTTGCAGAGATGACTACAGATCTTCAAAAGAAGTTTTGAAGATCCTCCAAATTAGATTCAGATTTGATATTTGGAGAGGTGATAAAGATGAAGAAGATCTCTAGATCCAGTCTGAGTTGATACTGATAGAGGTCAGGCGCTTGCGTGGGTAGATCTAGAACCTCAGGTAAACAATAGGGTCATCAAAGGATAATCTGATTATCCAACATCAAGATATAAATTAAATTAGATTTAATTTTTTTTTTATTTATTAGATCTATAAAATTGGATCTAAAATATCTTAGATTTGATTTAGATTCATAAGAAAAATTTTTGAAATATCTCTCTTGATCCAATCAGATCTAAATGAACCTGATCTGAGAAATCAGGATTTTTCCTTCAAAGTCCTCTTCAGGGCTCTGCACTAGTTCAGGTCGAAGCTTGGGGAAGATCTTATCTTCAGCCAAGGTTGACATTAAAGTTGAAGCTTGGAAGAGATTTTGTCTCCAACCGAGGTTGACGTTGAAGTTAAGGCTCGGAGGGATCTTATCTCCAACCGAGGTCCAGAAGGATCTTATCTTTTGTTGACATTATGGTTGAAGCTTATGGAAGATCTTATCTCCAATCGAGATCGAAGATGATCTTATCTCTTATTGATGCAGACTTTGAAGCTTGGGAGAGATCTTATCTCCAGCCGAGGTTGAAGATCTTATCTTCTGTTGACATAGACTTTGAAGCTCAAGGGAGATCTTATCTCTAATTGAGGTAGAAGGAGATCTTATCTCCTATTGATGTAGACTTTAAAGTTTGGAGGAGATCTTATCTCCAATCGAGATTGAAGAAGATCTTATCTTTTGTTGATGTAGATGTTGAAGCTCGGGGGAGATCTTATATCCAATCGAGGTTGAAGGAGATCTTATCTGCTGTTGACGTTGAAGCTCGGGGGAGATCTTATATCCAGTCAAGGTTGAAGGAGATCTTATCTCCTATTGATATTGATGTAGACGTTGAAGCTCAAGAAGATCTTATCTTCCATTGATGTTGACGTAAGATGTTAAGTTGAAGCTCGGAGGAGACCTTATCTCCAGTCGAGGTTGAAGAAGATCTTATCTCTATTGATGTAGAAGTTCGGGAGAGATCTTATATCCAATCAAGGTTGAAGAAGATCTTATCTCTTGTTGATGTTGAAGTTTGGGAGAGATCTTATATCCAGCCGAGGTTGAAGAAGATCTTATCTTCTGTTGACATTGACGTAGATGTGAAGCTTGAGGGAGATCTTATCTCTTATTGACGTTGACGTAGATGTTGAAGTTGAAGCTCGGGAGAGACCTTATCTTCAGTCAAGGTTGAAGAAGATCTTATCTTTTGTTAACATAGAAGCTTGAGGAAGATCTTATATCCAGTCGAGGTTGAAGGAGATCTTATCTCCTATTGATGTAGAAGCTCGTGGAAGATCTTATCTACAGCCGAGGTTGAAGAAGATCTTACCTTCTATTGATGTAGACATTGAAGCTCAGGGAAGATCTTATCTCCAGCTGAGGTTGAAGAAGATCTTATCTTCTATTGACGTAGATGTTGAAGCTCAGGAGAGATCTTATCTCCAATCGAGGTTAAAGAAGATTTTATCTCCTATTGACATAGAAGCTCGAAGGAGATCTTATCTTCAGTCGAGGTTGAACGACATCTATCTCCTGTTGACATAGACGTTGAAGCTCAGGGGAGATCTTATCTCAGCCAAGGTTGAAGGAGATCTTATCTCCTGTTGACGTAGAAACTCGAAGGAGATTTTATCTCTAGTCGAGGTTGAAGGAGATCTTTTCTTCAAGTTGACGTAGAAGCTTGGGGGAGATCTTATCTCCAGCCGAAGTTGAAGATCTTCTCTCTTGTTGATGTAGATGTTGAAGCTCGGGAGAGATCTTATCTCTAACCGAGGTTGAAAGAGATCTTATCTCCTGTTGACGTAGAAGCTCGGGGGAGATTTATCTTCAACCGAAGTTGAAGGAGATTTTATCTCCTATTGATGTAGATATTGAAGCTCGGAAGAGATCTTATCTCCAGCCGAGGTTGAAGAAGATCTTATCTCCTATTGACATAGACATTGAAGCTCAGGAAAGATCTTATCTCCAATCAAGATTGAAGGAGATCTTATTTTTTATTGATGTAGAAGCTCGAAAATGATCTTCCAACTGAGGTTTACGTTGAAGTTGAAGTTTGGGAGAGATCTTATCTCCAGCCGAGATTGAAGGAGATCTTATCTCCTATTGACGTAGACTCTGAAGCTCAGGGGAGATCTTATCTCCAGTCGAGGTTTAAGAAATCTTATTCTTGTTGACGTAGATGTTGAAGCTCGGAGGAGATCTTATCTCCAGCCAATGTTGGCATTGAAGTTAAAGTTTAAGAGAGATCTTATCTCCAGTTGAGGTTGAAGGAGATCTTATCTTCTGTTGACGTAGACTATGAATCTCGGTGAAGATCTTATCTCCAGTCGAGTTGAAGAGGATCTTATCTCCTATTGATGTAGACTCTGAAGCTCGAGAGAGATCTTATCTCAAGTTGAGGTTGAAGAAGATCTTATCTCCTGTTGACGTAGATGTTGAAACTCAGGAGAGATCTTATCTCTAGCCAAGGTTGAAGAAGATCTTATCTCTTATTGATGTAGATCCTAAAGCTCAGAGAAGATCTTATCTCTAGCCGAGGTTGACGTTGAAGTTAAAGCTTAGGGAAGATCTTATAGCCAAGATTGAAGGCCTTCGACTTGCTCATGTTAGGATGAGGTTCGCTTCCCATTCCTAATAGGGCTGACTATTGATTGCTTCTTGCCTATCATTACATAGTTTTTGCACCAAGAAATAATAATATTAAAATGGAGGAGTTTTATTAAAGAAAAATTACTGGTAGTACATCCTCAGATTTTTTGAATTCAAAGGTCGTGGGAGAGTTGTTTCTCTAAGCTCCTTCAAGTGATAAATTTCATGTCGGACGATCTCCTCTATTTCATACCAGCCTTCTCGGTCTGGAGCAAGCTTCCCCTGGCTTTGAGGTTGAGAGATGGCGGCTCGCCGAAGCACTAAGTCCCCCAGAGATAGGGTTGATGATGCTGAAAGGCGGTTGATCTCCTTGTTGTTCCTTCCTTATTGGTGGTTCTAGCTACGGCAGCACCCTTGGCCGATCTTCTCTTGCTTTTGATCGACGTCTGAGGAATCGATCCAACTGACCTCTCTTGATGAGCTCCTCGATTTCATCTCGGAGCTGAATGTATTCTTCAATATCATGGCTGTGGTCACGATGGTAGAGGCAATACTTGCTTCGATCGTGCTTATTTGGGGGTGATCGTAATTCTTCTGGTCTTGGTAGCTGATTCTTAATTTCCATCAGAACTTAAGTTTTAGGAGCATTAAGGGGGGCGTAGTCATGAAACTTTCTAGAGGGAGGACTTCTTCGCGCCCTTCTATCGGGACTTCTTTAATGACGAGCTCGAGGAGGAGTTCGGGCTCGCTTGCACTTAAAGGAAGTTCGTGAGCATGGTCGAATTTCATTCAGTCCTCCATTAGCCATGGGTTTACTAGACTCGTCCATCTGCCGCTCTCCAATGGCTTCTTTATCCTTCAACTTGAAGGCTTCTTCCACATGGGTATATCTCTCGACCTGGGCTAGTAGATTGGCAAAGTCTCTTGGATACTTTTTCTCTAGGGAGAACAGCAAATCATTCTTCTGAAGGCCATCCTTGAGTATGGCCATTACAATAGACTGGTCCAGATTTCAGACCTCCAATATAGTAGCATTAAATCGGGTGATATAAGCCCGGATGGATTTCTCCTCCTTCTACTTGACATTCATCAAGAAATTCAAATCTCGGTACGGACGTCGGTTGCTGTCGAAGTGAGCCACAAACTGATGGCTTATCTAATGAAAGAAGAAGATCATACTTGGTTTCAATGCTGAGTCCTAGTTTTTTGCTGCTCCCTTTAAGGTAGATGGAAAAACTTAGCATAATATGGCGCCTGGTGCGCCATGAAGTAGCATCATGGTCCAAAAGGCTTTCAGGTGATCAACCGGATCAGAGGTTCCATCATAGCTTTCAAGTTGGGGAAGCTTGAAGTTTGGTGGAATAGGCTCTTGCATAATTTGGAAAGAGAAAGGAAGATCGGTGCAGATGTCATCATGGAGAGCCGGGGCAACGTGACAGGGTTCTTCAATTCGTCGGTCCATCTCCCATAGTTTGTGATCGAGGACGTCATTTCAATCGCAAATCTTGAATGGCTTTCGACTATAGATGGAAAAGATCTCTTCTAGAGGAGAATCATGATCCGAACACAGATCCTCTACTCTCTGTTTCCTCTTTTTAAGGGTGATGGGTATGCTAGGCCAAATGCTCTTTCTTGGGATCGATTCCTGACATCCTGATGGTGGGTTTTCTAGTGGAATCACCATCGAAGGCTGCCACATGGCCTGCACCATTTTGGTGAGGCCCTGAATTCGCTGCATCAGTAGGTTAAACTGCTTCGGATCTACCATGATCGTTGATGGAGGTGGTGGTTGAAGCACCGGTGATGGAGCAGGAATAGATGGATTTGGCTCAGAATTGATGGTAGAAGTGGTAGATCTCCGGGTAGTCACCTTCTTTGAAAGCATTTCTTGGGATCGAGAAAGAGGGTGGAGATGAACCTTGAAGAAGAAGGTCGACAGAATCGACAGAGCACTCCTTTAAGAACAAGGGTACCTCCAAAATAGAGGGTCCTTCCTCTAACACCAATTCTATTGGTGTAGAATCTGGTTGACGCTAGATCAAGCTAGAGTGGAGGAGGATGAGGTCGCTGTCGGTGACCTACAAAATAAAGTTTCATCCAGAGTCGGTGGTGGTGGCTCTGGCAGGATCCTTCGACGATCAAGTCAGCTCTTCTGACCAACAAAAATGGAGTGCTCAAAAAAAAGTTTGACAGAGTTTTAGGAAGGAGAAGAGAGCTTAGAAAATACGTATCTGGAGGATTCCTCTTTATAGATAGAGCTTGATTGATAGTGATGGCCATACCGTCTGGTAGTGGGCCGCTCAGAGCCACGTGGGGTTCGGTATGGAGAGGAAGGTATTGTCAGACTGATAATGATAGCCATACCGTTTGGTAGTAGGCCGCTCGAGGCTACGTGGGATTTGCTATGGAGAGAGGGGCATCGTCAGACTGATAGTGACCGTTCGTCGAGATTTAACGATCGTAGTTTGGAGAAAGCAGATATTGGTTGGTGAAGATCTTTGACATATATAAATTTTAGAGGAGTTCAGACTTCTGAAGGGAATATGTTTGGAGGGGATCATCCAAGGGCAATCTACTGGAGGAATCCGACTGAAGGAGAAGTTCGAAAGGAGTTCAGCTCCTGGAGGAGTTCGACCGAAGGAGGAGTTCGGAAAGAGTTCGGCTCCTATAGAAACTTAACTAAAGGAGGAGTCCAGAAGGAGTTATGCTCCTATAGAAATCTGACTGAAGGAGGAGTCCAGAGAAAGTTTGGCTCCTATAGAAATCCGATCGAAGTAGGAGTCCGGAAGAAGTTCAGTTTCTGTAGAAATCCAACTGAAGGAGGGATCTGGAGGGGTTTGGCTCCTATAAAAATCTGACTAAAGAAAGAGTTCGGAGAAAGTTTGGCTCCTATAAAAATTCAACTGAAGAAAGAGTTCAGAGGGAGTTCGGCCCCTATAGAAATTTGATTGAGGAAAAAATCCGAAAGGAGCTCGATCGCTGGAGGAGTTTAGCCACTGAAGGAGTTCGGCTATTGAATAAGTTCAACCACTAGAGGAGATTGACTGGGGTTCGATCGCTGGATGAAAAATTTTAGATCGAAGTTCTTTCATGATTACCAGCTGCATTAGGCTAAGCACCATGCTGGACTTCGGTAGGAGAGGGGTTTATCCCCAACAAGGCTCATCTGGGAACTGTGTATGGATTTATCTTGATCTGATTGGATCTTGTCCTAGTCTGATCAAGGCTTGTCCTAAATCCCATAAGATGGAAATATGATAAGAATTGCCTTAACAAGATTAGGGCTTGTCCTAAAATCATGAGATGAAATTTGGACAAGTCTCTCCCAAAAATTCTGGATGGACTTGTCTTGATCTGACTGGACCTAGTCCTAGCCTGATCAAGGCTTATTATAACTTGATAAGGACTTGCCTAAAATCCATTAGATGGGACTAGAAAAGGGCTTGTCCTAAATTTCATGAGATGGGAACAGGACAAGGATCAGTAGTTGACCCAATTTATAGGAAATAAAGGAAGGAGGCATGCACCCCCTTGAGATTTTCTTAGGGCACATGCCCCAGGCATTACGTAAAGAGGAGAGAGGGTGCACATTCTACTAAGTGTGTGCCCCATATGTTGAAAAATGTATCCTAAAGCTAATTATCTATAGTAGATGATTGAAATTAGTACATAAATTATCTATAATAATAGTTATTTGGCTGGTTCATCATAGAAGTTCTATCTTCCTTAAATGAACTCCTAAATTATGATGAAGTTCTTAGAACCACCATCAATCGATAAAGAAGGATTTATCAGATGGTTCTTAAATTATTCATGGTCAAATGATAAGTTATTAATAAGAATGGTAACTTATCGAGTGTAGGTCGCTATATGCCATATATGTTGGTTATCCTCTAACCAAGTAGTGTGGAGACACTGGTATGGCATTCAAGTGAGATGTAGAAGTACATCTAGACTGAACGTGATCAATGTAGTACTCTACTATCAAGAGTAGCTAGCTAAGGCCAATGAATATAAGTGTCCATCTGATCTGAGATCACCATGGTGACTTGCAAGTAACTCACTGTACTTTGGTACTGGACTACTTGTATTTCTAATATAGGTTCAAAAGATTTTTAGATATAGTCAAGTACTTATAAAGTCAGTGTGTGAGTCAAGATGGGATTGACAACTCTTGATTAGCTTTAGAAAGAGAATGTCTCGTTGTATTTCAATTTGGCAAAACCTAGGCATGGATAATCCTCGTGAAGAGTCATAAAATTTATAAAATTTTGAGACATAATAGAGATGACTTATATGAGTATTTGACAGCATACTCAAAATCATCTTGAGTATTAATAGACATAGGGATGAATTATATGATAACCATGGGCTAGGGTTCTAAGAATGTTGCTTTGCATACATTTGATCTATCCGAACGTCGAGAATCATTGCTATATGGTTACTTCGACTAGTACAGGAATTGGTTCCTATGCTATCGACTAAGATTCAAACCTATAGGTCACACACATAAGAGGTTATAACCTAATTGGATGGTTAATCGATGATTAAGAATCGTTCTAAGGTCAAACATTCAATACAATTGATATTTAACCTAATGCAAGTATTGTAGGAGGATCTATTAGTAATTAGATTGCTAATTGACTCAATTTGATTGAGCGATTGGGCTGAGGTTAAGTCTAATTGAATTAGATTCAATTAAAATTGGTTTGAACTTAATTAGATTAAATTTAATTGATTTATTGGATAAGCTAAATGTCAGAAAAAAATAATTTCTAGTTGGACTGGAATTTGAGTTAGAATTTAAATCAAAATTAAATATAATTTAATCTAATTTAATTAGGCTCCTAGTTGGACTAAGATTATCTTTAATTAGATTATATTTAATTTAGTTTAGATTAGATTTAAAATAATTTTGACCTTGTCAAACAAGAAGAGTCCCAGTTGGATTGGGACTCTCACTCCTTCTTTCCGTCAATAAAAGTCAATGCCCATATTTGATTTTTAGATCTTTATATGATATTTTTCACACCAATAAGAGCTTCTCCATGCTCTAAATATCTGAAGAGATTAATTAAAATTTGATTTGATCAAATTTGGTAAGTGGTTTGGTTTTATTTTCTTTTGAAAGAGTCCCAATTCTCCGAAATACCTCATTTCCTTATGGAATTTTTTCTCCATGTTTCTTTTTTCTTTATGCACTTAATTCCTTTTGTTTTGCACGTGGTTTCCTGATCTTCACACCCAAAAAATAAGGAGGGAGGCATCCAAGAGTTGGATGCCTCCTAAAACTCCTCCTTGGTCTCTTTTTAAGACTAGGTTTTGACCTAGTCTTCTACATATAAAAGGGAAGATGCCCCCTATCAGGTTTAGGATGTGTAAAATCTAGAAAAATCATGAAAAATCTAGAAGAAAAGGAGGAGAAGGCATGAAGGTTTGGGGCACCAAGTTTCTTGAAGAAAAGATCTTCATCAAGACATCAAATGTTGGTGTCTTGAAGGGACAAAGGTAAGAGAAGATTGCCTTCTCTTTATTTTTTTTTTTAAGTATTTTT